>PVJD01003468.1:0-162528 GCA_004026545.1 Mormoops blainvillei | reverse complement strand
CCCTCAACTAATAAATCAATGAATGAATAAATAAATGGACTGTTGTAATAAAACATCTCAGAATTAGAAGGAGCTGGGGTGTCCCTAGTGTGCGCTAGATAGATCTTTTTTGGATGTCTTTGTCTATAAACAATTTGAGTCATTCAAAACCAGTGTGTCAGCACCAATCTGATGACCCAATCTAATGTAATAAACAATCAGATGATGAAACTAAGTAGACAATTCCATTTACAATAGTGTCAAAAAGAATAATTAGAACTACATTGAACGACAACAACAAAAAAGTTAGACTCATACCCTAAAAACTGCAAAACATTGTTGAAGGAAATTAAAGCTCTAAATAAATGGAAAGAAATCACATGTTAATGGATCATTAGACTCAATATTGTTAAGATGGAAACATTCCCTGAAGTAATCTACAGATTCAGTGCAATCCTATCAAAAATCCCACTGTCTTCTTTGCAGAAATGGGCAAGCTGATCCTAAAATTCATGTGGAAATTTAAGGGACCCGGAATAGAATAAACGATCTTGAAAAAGAAGAACAAACTTGGAGGATTCATAATTCCCAGTTTCAAAAATTACCTCAAAATTACAGTAATCAAGACAATGAGGTAGTTGTATAAGAATAAACACATAAATTGATGGAATAAAATTGAGAAACCAGGGATGAACAGTCATATTTGTAGTCAATTCATTTTCAACAAGGGTGCCAAACTAATTTAATGAAAAAAGAATAATCTTTTCAACAAAATGGTGCTGGCACAACATGAAGGAGAATGAAATTAGATCCCTACCTCACACCATATACAAAACATTAACTAAAAGTTGGCCAAAACTTCAAATTAAGAGGTAAGGCTATAAAACTTACAAGAAAACTAGGAATAATTTTTTTCTGATTTAGGATCAGGCAATGGTTTCTTAGATATGACCCCCAAAAGCACAAGCAGCAATAGAAAAAGTAGAAAAATTTGACTTCCTCAAAATTGAAAACTTTTCTCTTTTGAAGGATGCCATCAAGAAAGTGAGGAGACAACCCATGGGATGGGAGAAAATACTTCCAAATCATATATCTCATAGGGCCCTTGTATTTGGATACATAAAGAATTCTTATAAATCAATAATAAAATGAAAAAATGACCCAATTAAAAATAGGCAAAGGATCTAAATCAAGTAGACATTCTTCCAAAGAAGGCATATAAATGACTGAGAGACACATGAAAAAATGCTCAATACCATTTCTATTAGTTAAATGCAAATCAAAACCACAATGAGACACCTCTTCACTCCCTCTAAGGTGGCTGGAATCAAAAGTCAGATAACAACAAGTGTTGATGAAGATGTAGAAAATTAGAACCCTAATACCTGCTGCCAAGAATGAAAAATGGTACATTTTCCAAATAGCCACTTTGGAAAAAAGTCTTCAAACAATTAAACTTAGAGTTACCACATGGCCCAGCAATTCCACTCCTAGGTACATACCCAAGAGAAATAGAAACATATATTTGCACAAAAATCTGTACATAAATGTTCATAGAAACATTATTGATAATAGCCAAAGGCAAAAAGAAGCCAAAGGACCATCTATTGACAAATGGATAAACAAAATGTGATAGTTCTTGAAAATGGAATATTATTCAACCATGTAAAGGAATGAAATATTGATACATGATAAACCTTGAAGACATTATGCCAAGTGAAAAGTCAGTCATAAAAAACCACATCTAATATGATTCCATTCATGTGAAATGTCCAGGAGGGGGAACTCTTTAGAGACAGAATGTAATTAGTGGTTGCTTAAGGATGGGGGAGATAGAGAAGATGAGGGGCAGTGGTGCATAAAAAGTACACAGTTTCCTTTCGGGTGATAAAGACATTCTAAAATCTATTATGGTGATGGTTGCACAAATATGAATATACTGAAATCCATTGAATTGTACACTTTAAATGGGTGAGTGTATGGTATGACAACTATATCTTTAAAACACTGCTATGAAAGGAAGGAAGAAAGGAAGGAAGGAAGGAAAGAAGGGAGGGAGGGAGGGAGGGAGGGAGGGAGGGAGGGAGAGAGAGGGAGGGAAGAAATCCCACGCTGGCCACCATAGCAGTCTGCTCAACAAACTGTCCCCCAGGATTTAGGCCCCAATCAGCCCCATTAGCATAGGTCCTGCAGCTTACCTGACCTACCTGAGCTGTGGGGGAGAGAGTCCCAACTGGAGAAATGGAGACCAGGACCAGCCACACATTTTCTGAAAACTTTGAGGAAGGTACTGCGAGGCATGGGGTCTGGGAAGGAGCTAGGCTTGTCCAAGTCTAAGGACTGGAACATCTCTAGGGTTCATCTAGTCCTAGGTAACAGTCTCATCTGGCCAGTCTGATAAACTGAAGGGTTCACCTGGAGCCCATGTCAAGAAGACTGAGTGAGACAATGTCCAAGCTCCAGCAGAAAGAATGCCAGCCAGGTCTAGTCCTAATGTCTGGTAGGGACAGGTACTGCCAGTACCTGAGCCATGCCTTTGTCGACTGTGATTTGATTCACCCCCTCCCTGCAGAAGCAGAAGAAACCAAGCCACTAAGGAGGAGGGAAGGTTCCAGGGCCTAGAGCCCAAGGTGGATCAAGTTCTAGCCTCTGAAGGCTCTGAAGGTCAGCCATCTGGAGGCATTGACCTCTCCAGCCTCATATCTCACCACACCCCTATTCTCACCAACGTTAATAGCCATCGTACATTTCCACCAATGCCTGGACCAGGCCAAGTCAAGATCCAAACCCAAGCATCAGGCTCAAGAGTACATGTGCTTAACCACCATGCTCATCTCAGATAATGCAGAGGACTTCACCACCCGATAAGTCTGAGCTTTCCTAATTTTTTTTTTTCTCACCAAAGCCCACAACTGCCTGAGGAAAGTATTGTTGTCCCCATTTTACAGATTACAACACTGAGGTTCTGGGAGACTGAGCACTTTCCCCAGATCACTCCACAACAGAGCCAGGATTCTCCACAGGTCTGTCTGACTCCAGTGTTCACCACCCCACAGTCCCAAGGCATCTCTAACAAAGAACAATTTCTCTCCTTGTAACAGTCCCAGCCAAGACCAATAGATAAAAACAACATCTGAAGGAAAGGAAACAAGAAAGAAAACCCTGAAGTTCCTCAAGTTCGCCATCAGGACTCTGAACATCTTTGCCCTTCGGCAGGTTCAGGCCGCACCTCCAACCATTGCCATATTACTTTCCCTTCCTTCATAGCTAATGATCTAGGAGGGGAAATGATTTACACCATTGTCTCTGCGTCTTCACTGTCATCTCATTTCTCACCCCAGCGTAACCTGCCTCTGTCCCCACTCTCTAACCTGAACGCCACCAGTGGGTCCTAATACAAATCCAATGGACACTCTTTGGACCTTTTCATCCAGTAACCACTGACCCTGCTAACCAGCTCCTTCTTCTTGAAACTCACTGTTTTCTTGACTCCTTTAGCAAACACCTTTTGGCCTCCATGTCACATCCCCTTGATCCTCCCGATTTCAGCACAACACAGGGGGACAGTTTTGTGCCTGCTGCTGGCGTTTCACCTCAAGTGTGCTGAGGTGACTTTCCACAGCTCTGACCTCTAAAGCCAGACTCTTCAGGTCAAATGCAGACATGGTCAAAGCATGGAGCAGCCACTGCCCACAGGGGCAACCATCAACCACTGGAAGATGGGACCCTGTGGATGAACATCCCATCCTTGGGAGGGAGAATTCTAAGATATGCTCTCCCTAGTTCCTTAGGTGTCCCAAAGAGTTTGATGGGCTTGAGCCCGGTTGTCTATGGCAGTCACTGTCTTGATCTAACAATTTTAATTGGCCATCTTCCCTTCCCTCTCCTCTTCCCTCCCCTCCTTTCCTCTCTTTTCTCTTCTTCTCTTCTCTTTTCTCTTCTTCTCTTCTTTCTCTTCTCTTCTCTTCTCTTCTCTTCTCTTCTCTTCTCTTCTCTTCTCTTCTCTTCTCTCTCTCTCCTTCCTCACTCCAGCTTCTTTCTGAATTACCTCACAAATAAACTACTTGTAACCAAGTCCTTATCTAGACTCTACTCTGATAGATATCATTATTTCATTGTCTTCCTTTACGTTCTGACTGTTCATTTTCTGTCTCTTCATGAACTGCTCCTTTAAGGGTGAACCCTACACCATCGTTGCTGCCGAGCACCTCCGCAAAGCCCTGCCCTGTGCCCTTCTACCTGCACCTCAGCCACAAACTAGTCCCCTCGCTTGCCTCTGTCCATGCTGCACCTCCTGCCTTAACTACCTAGAGAGCACCTGCTCAGCTTGCAACCCACAAACCAAGCACTTCTCCTCCACAGAGGCTTTCCCAACACTTCTCACTACCAACAACTCCCACCTGTGCAGGTGGGACTGCGTAAGGGCCCTTCCAGCATGTTCTCTGTTCCCTTTCATAGTAATATAAACTCCCCGAGAGCAAAAGCTATGGTGTTTTGTCTGCATATCCTCAGAAGTTAGCACAGCCCTGGCCCACGGTCCATGATCAATAAAAGAACGGCATATTTATGCAAATCTCTCTGCTCCTCCCTCCTCACTGCCACTACCCCACCGCGGGATTTGGGTGGGAGTTAGATCCCACGTGGCTTTTGCTGCCTAGGGCTGGCAACTCTGTTGACCTCAGCAGAAAGATAGAAGGGGAGCCACCCTTTCTGTAGCCACTCTAAACCCAATGTTGCAGGGCATTAGCTAACCTTGTAAACATCCCAAGTCCCTTTCAGGGGCAGAGAACAGGCAGGTAGCCTGAGAAAAACATCTGACTTCTGTCTCAGGTCAGCACATGAGAACGGGGGGCTCCCCATGTGCACACCTTCTTGTGGGATTTTCCAGACAAGCCCTGGCAGAGGCCAACAGCCCTGCCTGATGTGTCTGCAGCTGGTGATTCCGGGAGGGATCCAGGGATGGCCATGGTCAGCCAAGATGAAAACATCACTCCATCCAGCTCATGTAGGAAAAATACAAGCTCAGCCAGCATCTGCCCAGTAACTTCTCCACGCCAGACCCTGTACGAGATGTGGAGGACACCAAAGAACTGGACAGAAGCAGGTCCCTGTCCTAGGATGGAAAATCACCTAACCCCTCCCCACACTGCTGGTATCAAGTTCCACTAAGGAATAATAACAGTAAATACAAAGGAGATGACCTAACGTTTATCGAGTGCTTTCTGTATGCCAAGGTGTTCTGAACATTTTGAATATATTAAATTATTTATTCCCTACAGTAACCCTGGCGTGGCATGGTAGAGCTGGGTCATATCAGCTCACGAGAGCTAATTGTGAAATTTTCAGGAATTTTACAGGATGACGATGAAATGCAGCTCTTCTTTAAAAAATTAAATTACATAAATTTACAATTAAAGAAATTCTATTAAACACAAAAGTAATAAGCACTCAAAGCTCAATGCTTCCTAATTATCCTACTGTACTTTACTGTTATCCTTGCTTTTTGTGCTTCTTCAGACCTCTTATATCTGTCTGGTGGAAATAGGATCTGACAGTGCTATCGAGCGCTTCTTCCCAACTCTGCTTTTGGTGATGTCACACGGAAAGTTTTGAGGCCTACAAGTCAGGGCTTGACTTCTTTCTTGTTGATTTCCTAGATTTAAGAAAGTGACAGAGAAATTATTATTCATGCAAATGAAATTTGAAGGCCTGCCTGAGTCTGCAGCTGTTACTTTGTGCATAGTTTCCCCTGCAAAAAAAGAAAATATTGTACTTTATTCAAAAATGATCATCCAATTCATCAAAGAGGTCACTAAGGCCTTTGAAGAATAAGTGACATTTGTATATCCCTTTCATCGCTTAATTTCACCTTCTTTGTTAATGTAAACAAAAGTGCCAATCAACTTTCTGTTCGGAACAACACCTGGAGAGCTGGCTGTTCAGTGTTTACTGGTGCACACGACCTCCAAGGTAGGTGCCGCCCGTAAGCCCATTTTACGGATGGGAAAGTGGTTAGAGGGGGCAGAGCTAGACTCCTACCAGGCTGCCTAGCCTCAGGGTCCAAGCTCTTAAGCACATGGAAGGGGAAGGGGCACCCTGGTCACCTCCAGTTCTCCCACTCAGTGCTGGGCAAGCCCGCAGGGAGGGTCTGCCCCTGGTATATGCACCTGATCCCCTCCCCCCAGACAAAGGGGAGCTTCCTAGAGGAAGGAACGGACCCAGGGATGGGCAGTGCTTACCGAGAGCCCTGAAAGTGTCTTGAGAGGCAAAAGGGAAAAGGAAGCCAAACCTGGTAGCATCAGACTTGGGACAAGATGGCACTTGCTGGGACAAAGGCTTGGGTGTGGATTTGGGGAAGCAGAGTGGGAGGCGGGACTACCTGAGCATCCCAGAGCAGAGGCCAAGGGCCTCAGTCACTCTTACAGGGCCTGTGGGCATAAGCAGGGAGGTTACTACTGTGATACTGACCAGACTCTGAAATTCGCCTGCCTCCTGCCAGATGGGCCATTTCAGGCTCCCCTGATGGGCTCTCTCCCAGCAGGCTCATGAGTGGGCAAAGACAGGGAGGGCAGATTCAGGGACATCTCAGGAGTAAGCAGAGCTGGTCCTGACATCTCGTTTTCATGATAACAATGGAGCCAAAATCCCCATAGCCTCAGGCCTATCCCTCACCACTCAGGTCCCTTCCCAGCCTCTTCCACAAGTGCATCTGACACTCCAGCCGCACGACACTTCCCACTGCCCCCCAAAACGGGGCCCTTTCCTGCCTCTGAGCCGTTACACAGGTTGATTCCTCTGCTGGGAGAGTCAAGGAAGGCTTCTGGGAGGAGTCGGTGTCTATGCTGGACAATGAAGGAACAAGCTAAAGTGTTCGTAAAAGGTATTTAACACAGCCCCCTGCACCCCTTCCCACCTGCACACAACGTTTGTAACAAACAGCCCGGCTGTATGCTGTAAGTGCTGTAACAGGAGATGAACAGTCTTTATGGCACACAGTAGGCGCTCAGTAAACGTGCAGGCTGCACAGCTTAGGCGGGTTGCTCGGCTTTGAGGCCTGCAGTTGTACTAGCTGTGAACCACATGCGCTTGCTGATAACAAAACTGTTTGACCTACAAAGCTAGCAATTTCCTATGTTCCAACCTAATAGCCTCACTGTGACTCTGTAAATGGGGTTAATTGCAGTATCACTCTCATAGGATTGGTGGGGGGATGAAATGAATTAACACCTACGTAGTCACCTGGCCAGTGCCTGGAACAGGGTGAGGAAGTGCTGACAGCCGCTCACACTTTAAGGTTCCTACTATGTGCCAGAAAGTGTCCTAAGTGTGCTGCCTTATTTATTCATGAAATCCTCCAACGCTCTCAACAAGCCCTATTCTTCACCTTACTTCTCAGAGGAGCTTACCCAGTTGTCAGTGGGGCTGGGCAGGTGGAAGTCTGGGAAGGACTAGAGGAGGGCTCAACAGCCCAAAGCATGGGCACAGGTGGGCACGGAGGTGCCAGCAGGAAGCCCCAGCACCTCTGGCCACTGAAGGGGGAGCTCGCAGAGAGTCCTACAGAGGCTGCTGCCTCTGAGTGATCTATTGTCACTGTGTCTGATCAACACAACCCTCTAAGAATGATGAATTCTTCTTTGCTTCCATCTTCCAAATCTCACACAACTCTACTTTTGGCCCACCCTAACTTGGAACCCCACAGAAAAGGGGATTCTGGGAAACGCAGGCCCCCTCCTTGGCCAAGCTGACAGGATCCAATCCAGTGCAGATGGTGCTTCTAGGAATAGTAACCCAGAGTGAATGGAGGGGGTGGCGTGGGTCTGCCCGGCGTGCTTCCCATTTCCTCTCTGTTAACAGAGATCCACTTCCTGGGGAGAGCCCATTCCTCAGCATGGCACTCAAGACTCTGCCACCTGGCAGCTGCTCCCAACCCCTTCCCCAGCTGCCCTTCACCCACCTGGCTTCTGCCATCCCCCAAATACATGGTGCCTTTCTGGACGTCACAACCTGGCAGACAGAAATTCTCTCCCACCACCTTCCCCTCCCCCATGTGGGTCTTCTTCATTGCCTACCCACTCTCCTCGCCTCAATTCAGCCTGGTTGGGTCTCCTTCTCACAATGTCCAGTGGCTCAAGGGAGGTTGATCTCGTCCTCCCCGGAGGTGGGTCTTATTATTCTAAGCCCTTCAACACAGCAGATTACCATAGTGACTTATTAGTCACCAAAGTTGTTCTCCAAAGTTGCCTCAATCCAATTGTAACCCATGCCTGGGGGAATGGTTTCTCCCCCTCCCATTGGACAAGAACGAGGATATGCATAGTCACCAACGTTGCTAATAGACATATTTTGACTGTAGAATGAAACCAGTGCAGTGAGTGACAGAGTGAAGAGAGAAATAACCTGAGATTCAGGTGACACCATAGAGCTGTTGAAGCAACCAGCCCTGAAACCTGAACTGCCTGTTGGAGATTAATTTTGCTCCTGTCCCTTGTAATTCTGAAAGCATCCTGATGGACAGAACCACTTCTTGACTGCATATAACCTTATTCACTCCCTCCCAGCCCAGTACAAACGTCATTCCTTCTGGGAAGTCTTTCCCAGTCTCTGAGTGGAGTCCCTCCCTTGTGTGCCCAGTGACCTGAACCTCCATCTAGTCCAGCACTTTGGTACATTATTCATTTCAGTCCCTCAGGTGTCGTTGCCCCTATGAGCTGCTGAGCTCTTTCAAAGTGAATCATCTCAGTGAGACTGGAGAAGGTAAGTGTATCCATTTAATCTCATTCACTCCACATTCATTCAGCAAACATTTGCTGAATGCCTCTCAGAAAGAGCGTGCCAAGACAGTATCGGTTTTGCATTTGGAGGGGGTATGTGAGGAGTAGATTCATGGCTGGAAAGAGGGAGACAGAGACAGAGAAAAACAGAGAAAGAGAAAGAGAGAGAGAGAGCGCCTGGAGGGCAGGAGTACGGTAGGCAGGACTTCCCTCTGTGGTGGGGAGGAGTTACTCTTGGGACTTGGAGCCTTGACCCTATGTGTCTCCTCTGGGTGTATGCATGCTGGGGGCAGGAGTGGGTGTGGGGGGGCAGGTGGCGCTGTCTAGGAGAGGTGGATTGAGAAAGCTTTAGGAAGACAGCCAAGTGTTAAATGTTAAAACCAGTCTTGATAGCTCACTTCTGAAAGGTTATGCCCTTTCCCACAGCCCTGAGCTCAGAGGAGTTGAGCATTCAAGTATTCATCCGTTCAGCTCACATTATGCATTCTCCTATGTGCCAGGCACTGCGCTTGGCACTTGGGATTAATCTGTGAACACAAAGCCAGTTGACCTGCTCTGGTTCAAGTAGTCAGGGGTCTTTTCCCTGAGATCTAGAGATATTCATGTTCATCCTGCACGACTCAGAAGTCCAATCCTAGACACAGAGTTAGGAGACATCTGGGGGCTCCTTCACATCTCTAAGAGTCTCATAAGCTCATACATACTTGTCCGTTCCAGATGAATCCTGTCTGCACCCTATACCTTTGAACAGTGTCTCCTTATTGCCCTGACCCATACCATCCCTTGCAGCAGTAAGGAACGCCAGGCACACAGGACAAGCCCTGTGAATATTTAATGCCTGTAAGAACAGCATATGCTCCCTCATGAGCCCTGTGTCCGTCAGAACTCACGTTGTCAGTGACAGAAACCCAACTTGAACTAATTGAGGCCAAATGGAGAATTGACTCAACTCACTCACAGAACCCAAAAGAAGATTAAATGATCATACTGAAAAAAGTCAGGACACAGCTGGACCTCAGAACAATGGAACGACATTGGACCAGAACCTTCTCTCTCCATCTCTCATCTCAGCTTCTCAATGCGCAGGGCTTCATTCTCCCTCTACACACCAGCTCCTCAACCTGGCATGGAGGCTGGAGGACAAGTGCACCTGGCTTTTACCATCCTAGATCCGGCACTGTGCAGTGAACCTGCAGACTCTTTTTCAGTTCCACCTCGAAAAATCCCAGGCTAGGACTCCAATAAGCCCAGCGTGGGTGCAGTGCCCACACTAGAGAAGTAAGATCTCTAAAAACACAGCGGCATCTACAGGAGTCTAGTGGTGGGAGCAAGAATAGAAACTTCTAGGGGGTGGAGAATGTTTACAAGAAGGGGAATGTTCCAAATAAAGGGAACAGGCACTGGTAGATGGCACAGTAGTTGTCAAATAAAGTCCAGAAGTTGAATCAGAGAAAAGACTTCTAGGGAGCCACTTGCAAAGCCATTCTCTTCTCTTCTGTTTTTGCTGTCTATTCAGTATCTGATAACAGAGTGATGTAGCTGGGTATGTTAAAGACTGCCCTGAACCTAGAGTCAAAAGAATTACATTTAAAACAGAATTCTGCCAATTACTAGCACGAGCAAGTCACTTAACTTCTCTCCACTTTAGTGTCCTCATCTGTTAAATGGGTACAGGCTTATGTAGGCCCTCCACTTGAAAGTTTCCAGCACAGTGTTGGCTGGTGCTTCGTCAAGGGTGGTGAAAGACCTCAATCAGAACATCCAATCCTGTCCAGCCATGTAGATTCCAGAGCTCCTGGTGCCAAGTGGAGCTCCAGGCACCCACAGCATCAGCCCCCACGAGGAAGCCTGGAAAACCTCTGCTTGCTGCATCTGGGACATCCCATTTCTTCTAAGCATCCTCCATGCTCTAGAAGTTTCTGCTCTCCTTGTTCCCACCATTAGACTCCTGCAGCTGTTGTCACATTTTTAGAGGACTCCATTTCTCTAGCCTTGCTCAACTGCTAGTAACTGGAAGTGGGAAGGTAACTGATCAGTGCCCTTATACACTGGGCCGGGGTATGCCCCTGGAGAGGGCGCCCTTTTCCTGTAGTGGCCAAGCTGCCCCCCAAAAGGAACACTACCTCTTCTCTCCTGCTCAGCTTGGCAGCCTAAAAAACAGATTTCCCATGTCTCTCTCCTACTCAGGGACAACAGTGGTTCCTATCAGCTCAGTCCGGGTCCCCAGGCCCTCCACATTCAGGTACCAGACTCGACCCTCAGCCCTACCTCCCACGGCTCCTCAATAACATACTGAAGCTCCACTCAACACCTTGCTTCCTGATATGTCCACCCCCGCCCTTCGCCTGCCCCATCCTGTCATCCCCCTGGCCCCCAGGTGGCACTCCCCTCCCGTGGAAGCTGGTCTTTGCATGCTCTGCTTGACTTCTGATTCCCCCACCTCCAGCCACTTGAACTCCGCACATAACTAAAGGCTACACTACATGATGCTGCCTTATAGTCCTCACCTTTGAGTTCTGACACCTAGTGATTGGCATACCTGTTTTCCTGACCCTTAAAACCAGTGTGGCTCAGTTGGTTGGGCGTGATTCCCCAAAGTGAAAGGTTGCCGGTTTGATTCCCAATCAAGGGCACATAGGAGAGGCAACTGATCGATGTATCTCTCTCTCTCTTGCTCCCTCCCTTTCCTGCTCTATAAAAATAAATAAATAATTTTTTTTTTAACGGAGTCAGAAAAATTAGTTTCTTTTTACTGGATCCTTTCTCCCCCCTTTTCCTCCAGCAGTTGGTAAGAGCTGACCTAAGCGTAGACCCTTGGAGACGTTATGTAGCTCGATCACAGGTGAGAGGGTAAGGTCCAGAAGGTTAAGAAGATACTATTTGGAAAACAGGTATCAGACAGAGATTTTCCTTCTTTAGGAATGGCCAGTATATGGCATGTGACACTGAAGCCTCCTGTGTCACCTATGGCATACATCACCATGGATGTCTTTTTCAGTGAACTTGGACCCTGCCTCAGAATCTCCAAGCAGGCATGACCAATCAATGGGAGCTGGCAAACAAAGTGAAATCTATTTGCCAATTATGGTAAAACTTTTTAAAATGTGTGTTCTTCGTCTCCTGTTCCTGGCACAGAGCTTCAAACACTTTTAGATTTCCTGAATGATAGGGGTATCTTTTGTTACCCTGAGTTTTATGCTAATGAGGTGACTCCTAGTGGGCTCAGATATTTTCCAGGGAGGGACTGGCCACACCAGAAAGATCAAGCCCATGATTAGAGGGCTGGCACTTTCAGCCCTGCTCCCCCAACTCCAGGAAACAAAGGATATTGAGTTCAATCACCTAGCCAATGATTCAATCAATGGTGCCTACCTAATGAAACCCCGATGAAACTGAAACATTGAGGCTCAGGCAGCTTCCCAGTTGGTAAACACATCGATGTGCTGTGGGGCGTGGGGGAATGCACACTGGAACTCCTTAAGGAGAGAGCATGGAAGCCAGCAAAGCCCCCCGCCCCCCCAAAGACCTTGCCCCGTGATTCTTCATCTGGTTGTTCATTTATATCATTTATAATAAAATGATAAATGTAAGTATAGTATTCTCCCAAATTCTGTGAGTCATTCTACCAAGTTAATGAATGGGCCACGGGTCAGGGCGCAGACCATGGGAGGAGGGCGTCATGGGAATTCCTGAATCTGTAGTTGGCTGAGCAGAAGTGCAGGTAGCTTGGGGATACCTGAGACTTGCAGCTGCTGTCTGAAAAGGGGTAGTCCTGAGACACTGAGGCTTTAACCTGGGGGTCTCTGCTAACTCCAGGTAGTTAGTATCAGAAATGAGCTGAATTTTCTAGGACACCAAGCTAGTGTCAGAGGCTTGGTGCTGGGAAGTTTCAACTCCACCCCATACACGCTCTCATATTTGTCTCCCAGGGAACTTCTAAAGACAAAGCAGAGTGACCGCATAGATCCGGAGCAGGGATCAGCAACTCTGGCCCCCAGGTGAAATCCAGCCCACCCTGTTTTTAGAAATAAAGTTTTATTGGAACATAGCTGTGCCCATTCCTTTATATGTTGTCTGTAGCTGCTTTCAAGTTACAATAGTAGAACTGAATAGTTACAACAGCGACTGCATGACCTGCTAACCCTAAAATAGTTACCATCTTGCCCTTTAAGGAGCACCAGGAAATGTTAACCAAGCCAACATTATAACTTCCAAATCCCTTTCAAGTCTCAAGTTTTATTTTGAAGACTTAGGTAAATGTTGCCATCTCTTCTATTTTATATGCCTATGTGTACATAGTCAACATAAAAATAAATTTTAAATTGCCATCAGTTAAGCCAGTAAGATGCTCCACATTTTTAAGATGTTCCAAATTGGGGTCACACCACAGTTTAGGAGGTACCACCCACATCAACAAGTTCTGTTTGCTTGGTGAGTGGGAGTTATTTTCCATTTTCCAAGACGTTTGTGATTCCCGGATGGGAGATAAAATGCTGATGTGAGGCAGGGGCTGAGGGTATTAGAGGTTTAGACACACATTGGTAGCTTCACACTGCAGGTTCTGCTAGAACAAATTTTAGGAATGACAAGACCCAAACTGCAGGTTTAAACACTAACTCAGATATTCATTGCCATGTGAGCTCGAGCCAGTCAGTCATCCTCTCTGAGCTTCTTCAATAGTCTCTAAGTGCTTCTCAAACTCTGATAGTCTTGACCTCCAAGGTGTTGGTTATAAGTAGGGCATCTTCTGTTGAGTTCCATGGCTCCTTGAGGTGTTGCCACTTATTTTTTTCTCAATGAAAACCTTTCACAAATTGTGTTTTGTGGGACCCAGTATTTCCACAGACTTCAAAGTCTGCTGGGATGGAAGGTGGGCGGGTGGGGGGGTTGGATCCCAGGTTCACACCAACCTTAACCATGATATTCCCTGTCACCTACTTTATCGTATGAGAAAAGGGATCGGCTGATGAAAGAAGGTTGAAAAATCACAGAGCCAAATAACTCACTCAAACTCAAACACTTACGGAGACAGACAAGTAATATAAGTGAGCAAATCAGGCAAGACATGGGACAATAGGGAACAGTGAGGCCTGCGGCAAAGCGTCCGGAAGAGCTGGTATCTCTGGGATCTAGTCATGTGGAACAACAAACTAGTGTGCCCAAGTCTTCCAGTTTTTCAGTAAATCTGGAATTTGATGTGACTATTTTCTAATTATTCAAACATATGCAGATCACATAGCTTCTTACCTGTGAATTAGATGTGGCTAGTGGACAGTCAGTCTGTGATACCTGGCCCAGGCATTGTCTTTGAAAAAAGCCAGCCAGGAAGGGCTGCTATTTCCTTGCATTTATTCATTGGACAGTATAGGGCAATAGGAAGAACCAACAAAACACAGGCATTCCAGTCCCAGACTGGTCCTTACTAGCTATGAACTTGCATAAGGTCCTGATCCCCTTAGCAGACTTCTGCACAAATATGATGATTATAGTACTTCCCAGGCAAGTGGCAGGGAGAGAAGAGCAGAGGACACTGCAGGTGAAAACATCTCCCGGCACATGTGGCACAGAGTGGGCACAGAATGGTGGGCGTGGTTACTGTTTTCCTGTGCTGAGTGCAAAAACAACCTACAGTGGGAAGGAACAGAGGTGTGTGGTAGGGGTAGGGGGGCTCTCTGGATGAGCCCCAGGGGTGCTGCCAGCCCAGAAAGCCCTAACCCCACTACTAAGAGAGGTGAGTAATGACCATATTCCGCCTCTGCTCTTCAGTGTACAGAATGAGATTCGAGAGCTTCATTGGAGAGGAGCCGGGTGCCTGGGCCCACGGCTGTCTGGCGGGATCATTAATAAGATAGATGCTCCTAATGGCTCCAAGAAGGATCATGGAGCTACTCATTATCAGGGGTTGAAATTGCTAATTATTCGTTTCTCTGCAGCTGTCACTCGGTGCACCCACCCAAACCACGGGGCCCCACACCGGTTCTTTCTCCCATGGCCCACACGGGGCCATGAGCAGGCATGGCCAGCCTCCGGGCTGGAGGCAAAGTCTTCTTCCTGCATTAAATACTTATTAAAGTTGATTAGAACTCAATGCACCATAAAATCTCTTTCAAGTCAGTGAAATGCCTTGGGCTACGGATTTTTTACCCCCTGAATTCTATCCAAAAAGAACTCCCAAGCACTCAGAGAGTATTGGAAAAATTAGATGGGGGTTAAGGAGGGGGAGTGTAGCATTCCAGATTGGGAGGAGGGAGGTGGTTTAGAACAGTTACCGAGTGATAACAGCACTGGAATGAGGGGCATCCAGGACCAAAAAAGGGAGTGTGGATTCCGGCAGGGCGGGAAGGCTGCCAGATGCACATATTTTTAGGAATGATATTACCCTGGACCTAAAAATATGAGACATGGCTTTCTTTAAAAGCGATCTAGGTCCTATTTACATTTCAGAGCAAACAGCATATTGTTTTCATCAGGGGGAAATAAGCACTCATGTTTACCTTATGTTTCCTTCAAAATATTTGCATTTCAAAGCTTTCTGAGCTTTAAGTTTCAGAGCTGTTCAAAATGTGGCACCTGGGCTTCTCCCAGATGGGCCATGTTACAGCAGAAATCCATACCGCGCAGCCAGGATGGCACCCAATAAAAGGGCAGCACCCCTTTAAGGCCCATGACACATCCCCAGGCGCACTGCAGCTGGGACAAAGCTGGTGGCCAGATGAGAGAGGGGAGAGCCAGGCAGCCCAGTCTCAAAGCTTCTGTGCGGGTCCCACAAATCTTCTGCTTAAGGGTTTCTCCATCCTCTTTGTGTACTGCGGGTGAGGGGGAGACTGTGCTGGTCTGCACAGACTCTTGGGGGCCTGTCCTGGACAGGGAAGAAACAGGCAGCCCTGGAGGCCTGAGGCAATGTTATAAGTGAGGCCAGGTTGAATGGGCAGAATAGCAATCCCACTGCCAGAGGGCTGCACCAAATGACCTCGACCCACAGCTTCTTGCTCCAAAGCTTTCATTCATTCATTCGACAAACAATTATTGAGGACCTGCTATGTGCTGGGCCTCAGGCTAGGGTCTGGGGCCATAGGAATGAACAAAAGTAATCAGGGCTCACATTTATTAGACACTTACCTCGGGCCAGGCACTGTTCTTGGCTGCCCATTCTGATTGACTAGAGAGCTTTCACAATGCCAGTGCTCCAGCCGAACCCCACACCAGTTAGATCCTAGTCTCTGCAGGTGGGGTCTAGATACCATTAATTTTTAAAACTACCTATGTGGTTCCAGTGCATAGCCACTTTTGAGAACCAGCGTTCTACATGTTCCACGTAAATGAACTCATTTAATCCTCAAACAACCTTCAGATGCTGGTAAGAATAATTACCCCCTTTTTACTAATGAAGCACAGAGATGTTAACTCAGCCATGGTAGAGAAGCAAAGCCATGTGTCAGGCTCCAGAGGCCACACTCCTAACGGCTCTGCCATAGTATCTCCTGGTACCAGCTGCTGTCCTTACGGAGCTCCTACTCTGGAGAGAAGCCAACAGAGAGGTGAACACTGTCTCAGAAGCAGCAGTACAGAGGGAGCAATGTGGAGGGCACTGTGGGTTGTCCAGCCACTAGCCATTCCTAACTTACATTCACCTGCCTCCCACTACAGAAGCTGAAAAGCCAGAGGCTTTCTGTCCCAGCCTCTCTTGCAGCTGGGCTTTTGGCCAATGAGAAGCTATGGGCATTTGGCTTCGGTACTTCTGGGAAGAATTTTCCTCCAAGGTAAT
The DNA here is from genome assembly GCA_004026545.1 of Mormoops blainvillei. NCBI lineage: Eukaryota > Metazoa > Chordata > Mammalia > Chiroptera > Mormoopidae > Mormoops > Mormoops blainvillei. The sequence continues at coordinate 146,013 of PVJD01003468.1, read as the reverse complement.
AGGAGAGGTGTGTGAGGAGCACACCTTTTGCCTTTTCAGCCTATCCTCCTCCTTCCACCTGGGATATTGCCAGGTGAGGACATGATATTTGGAGCTGCTGAAGCCATCTTGTGACCATGAGGAGAAGGCTGAGAGAATTGCAGAGATAATTATCAAGGCTATTGAAATAACCATGGAACAGCCCTCCCTCCAGATTTCTTGTTAAAGGAGATAACTAAAAAGTGTTCCTTGCTTTCTGGTATTCATTTACATGCACTTGCATCAGTTAGAATGAGATTTGACTGTGATTAACAGAAATACTCAAAATAACACTGGTTTATGTCAAGTAGAATCTTATTTCTCTCTTATATAAAACAGGTCTGATTCCAAACTATACTACAAAGCTACGATAATCAAAATAGCATGGTACTGATATTAAAAACAGACATATAGATCAAAGGAATAGAGAGCCCAGAAATAAATCCTCACTTGTATTGTCAATTAATCTATGATAAAGTAGGCAAGGATATACAATAGGGTAAAGACCATCTCTTTAATAAATGGCATTGGGAAAATTGGACAGATACATGCAAAAAATAAAATCAAACAAATTCCCTACATCATATACAAAAGAAAACTCAAAATGAATTAAAGACCTAAATGTAAGACCTGAAACCACAAAATTCCTGGAAGAAAACATAGGCAGTAAGCTCTTGAACATTGGTCTTAGCAATATCTTTTTGAATATGTCTTCTCAGGCAAGGGCAACAAAATAAAAAATAAATGAGACTACATCAAACTAAATAGTTTTTGCACAGCAAAGAAAACCATCAATAAAATGAAAAGACAACCTACTGAATGGCAGAAAATATTTGCAAATTACACACCTGTTAAAGGGTTAATACCCAAATATATATAAGAAACTCACATAATTCAACACTCCAAAAAACAAAAAATCTAATTAAAATATGTACAGAGGACCTTAAGAGACATTTCTACACAGAGACATACAGATGGCCAATAGGCATATGAAAAGATGCTCAACGTCACTAATCATCAGGGGAACGCAAATCACACCAACAATGAGATTATCACCTCATACCCGTCAGAATGGCTATCATTAAAAACAATCAGCAAATAGGAAATACTGGTGAGGATGTGGAGAAAAGGAGTTGTAAATTTGTCCAGCCACTCTGGAAAATACTACAGAGAGTCTTCAAATTTTTTTTTTAAATAGAGCTGCTACACCACCCAGCAATTCCACTTCTGGGTATTTATTTGAAGAAATCCAAAACACTAATTCAAAAAGATATATACACACCTATGCATTATTCACCACAGCATTATTTACAATAGCCAAGGTATGCAAGCAACTTAGGCTGCTTAAGTCCATCAATAGACAAGTGAATAAAGAAGATGCGGTACATATATACAATGGAATATTACTCAGTGATCAAAAAGAATGAAATCTTGCCATTTGTGACAACTTGCATTGACCTAGAGGGCATTATAGTAAGTGCAATAAGTCAAACAGAGAAAGACCAATATTGTATGATCTCACTTATATGTGAAATCTAAAAAAACAAAAAACAAATGAATAAACAAAACAAAACAGAAACAGATGTAGAGAACAAGCTGATGTTTGTCAATGGGGAGGGGGTGAAGGGGTGAAATTTTTTTAAAAAATAAATTTAAAACAAGGAATAAAGACCAAGAACGGATAACAAACCTGATGACAAAATAAAAACATAATAAATAAATAAATAAATAAATAAAAGAAAACAAGCAGTCCAGAGTGATGGGGAAGCTTTAAAGTTTTCAGAGAGCCAAGTATTTTCTCTCTTGCAGCCATGCCATTCTTAGCACGTGACTTCCACTCACCTGAATCAGGTGGCTGCCCAAACTCCGGGCATCACATTTGCATTCCAACTAGCAGGGGAAAAGAGAAGTGGAGGAAGGCTGTGCTCATCCTTTAAAATACGCTTCCCAGAAGCTCTTCTGTTTATATTCCATTGGCTAGAATTTAGTGACATGGCTCCGTGTGGCTACCAGGGAGGCTGGAAGCATGTCTATTCTGAGTAGCCATAAGTTCAACCAGAAGGAAGGATTCTATGAAAAGAAAGAAAGGAAGACATTTGGGAGCAAGAAGCAGCCTCTGTCATACAGCTGAGGCCAACCTGAATAATCCAGGTAACTACAGGCTGACACTTGGGCGAGGGGGGCTCAAAGATGACTTTTCTGATGAAGAAGGGAGGGGACTTAGGAGGCAGCTTGGCCAAAGGAAAGAAGAGGGTTCCAGACAGGAGCAACCACTTGGGAAAAGTCCTGGAAATGAGAGAAAACTTGGTACATTTGGAGAACTGAAAGAAATCCTGTCGCCACATGATAAAAGCAAGGTGGGTGAGAGTTGAGGCAGGAGAGGCAGCAAGAAGCTGAGCTCTGTAGGACCCTTTTACCATGTGCAGGAACTGGGGCTTAATCTAAGAGTAACAGAGACCCACTGGAAAGCGTGTGGTAGGAAAGTGACATGACCAGGGTTGCATTTTGGAAAACTCATTCTAGTTGCAGGGTGGAGGATGCACTGGGTTGGAAAAGGGCAAACAGAGAGGCAGGGACACCCAGGGGAAGGCTCCTGGAGGCTGGAAAACAGCTGATCTTGGCTTGAAGTAGCATGCCAGCAGGTCGTGTCTCACACTGGAAGGCTGATGAAGGATGGTTTCCAAAAGTGCTATTCAGAGAACTTGTCTGCATGAGCTTCCAAGCTTGCCCCAGAACCTAAAGCAATGCCCTCCTTCTTTCACTGAGACAGTCCTGCTACAAAAATTTTATATATGTATATTTCATCAGCTGAATTAGACATGTACTTAGTGTTGTGTTTGTTTTACACCCTGAAGCAAGCTCCTTCTCTCTTTGTGGACCAGCATGTTTGTGGGCCGGCACCAAACTAAGGACCACGCTTTGATTATTACTGGCTTGAAGACAAAAGGACCCTGAATTCCTCATGCAGGGCTGCCTCCTTGGACTAGGGAAAAGGTTGATTTCTCTGTCTGCCGCAAGTCTTACAATTTCTTAATTGCTCCAATGTCCAGTGCCAAACCCACCACATCCTTCCAGGGATTACCTGTGGCCCTTGGCAGAGGGACAGCTGCTAATCAGCTTGTCCAGGAGTGGCAAACTCCCAGGTGACCAACCTGTGAAAGGAGGCTGGCTTCAAGTCCCTCACCGCCCACCTGGAGTCCTGGGAACTTACAAAGCCTCCCTAGCCAAGCTCTTTCCAGGAACAATGAGGAAGGCAGGAGGAGAAAACTTTCTCCAGCTCGCTCCCTGGAGACAAGGAGAGCTGTGGGATTAGCTCCTAGGGGAGCTTCTTAGTTCTTAAGCCATTCTAACAGGAAAGAATGAAGGGGCCCTATGAAAACAGTTAGCAAGCAAGAGGTCCCCTTAGACAAGAGGACTCCCCTGGCCCACCCCTGGACCACTTTGAGCACCACACTTTCTGCCTGGGCCAAGACTGTCCCTCGCTGGGCTGCCTCCTACCTGCTGAGAGCTCTTTGAGGGAGGGAAGCGGCTGTGCTTCCTCTCAGCTTCCCCAACACCCTCACCCCACCTATAGCCCAGAGTGTGGCCAGAAGTATTTCTTTCACGTGCCAAGCACTCTTCAGGCAACTTCACATGTATTAACTCATTTATACTGATCCCCAAGAAGCCCTTGTAGAATCAATTCATCAATTCACTTTATGCATCAACGCATGTAGGTTTTGCTCTGGCTGCTTCATCAGCTCGATCCACACAGCCTCTGGCAAGGGCCAATGTACAAAGGTGGCTTCAGGGAATGAGTCCCTGATTTGGGCTCAAAAATAAAGGCAGAAAAAATAAAGTGTCTCAAGTTGTAGTTCAGCCCAAGTCAGCACAGGCTTCATTAGAATATCCCAGGGGGCAATTTATCAGGCAAGGTATCTGAGAGAAGGGTTTCAGAGAGTCTATTCAGGACTCCAAGGAGACTTAGGGTCTGGAGAACCCACTGGCATGGAGGGGACAGGCTCTCAGAGCAGGTTCTTCTAAGAGCATCCAGCCTTACCTGATCATTGGGAAGATGGCAAATCTGAGACCGAGAGGGGAAGTAGCCTAACATGACAAGTAGTATCCAAGGTGACATCAAAGGTAGCAGGGCTGAGGCTAGGCATTGTCCCCAAAGCATTGCCTACCTTCATACATTGCACCTCCCCACCCTCCGTGCCCAGAAAAGTGCTCTCCACAAGGAAGAAGATGACTCAGTTCTGCTTAACACATGACATATGTGTTGGACCCCAGTGGGATATCAGACCGTCACTGAAGCCCTCTGGTAGCACTGACCCTGAAGCAGGACGGGAGCATTCATGATCCTGCTTATAAACGCCACACTGAGAAATTGGGTCAGTGTCTGTGAAATAAGCCAAGGGACTTCAGAAGACCAGCCCATCCACCTTCCCAGCTAGCTGGCCTCTCAGTCAGAGGCCAGGGCACCCCGCAATCCTGACCTGGCCCCTCAGCCCCTCTGCTGTAGGGAAAGCCAGTTCTGGGCACTTCCACCCTGGCTATTGAGCCCTGCCCTCCACCCAGTCCCTCGTCTGCAGCCTCATGTTTTATGTAAAGGAGACTGGGACTTAGGAGGGTGGGCAGCCAGTGGCAGGCCAGAGAGGCAGTGAATGAAATTCTTTGTTTAAGAAAGGCGTGAGCCGTGCGTCCGCGAGCCCGGGAGAAGCATGTCATTTCACTGGAAATGCGATTTTCCCTAACAAGTACAGAATTCTACATGACATGTTGAAAAGTGTATCTCTTTGAGAAGCTGCTCTGTATCTCAGAGGCATCGCCAGGACAGAACCATGTAATGTGGCAGTTGCCATGGCAACGCCTCATCTTCCATAGACAGGAGAATCAGAGTGGTTTAGTCGATCGAGAGGCCCCAAATAATGTCTCAAGAGCAGACTGAGATGTGGCTCAGGCTTTCACAGTGCCTGGGGTGCTATTTGGGGTCTCGGGGCCACCTCATACATGCTTCATAGAAAATCTCCAGGATAATGTTGCACGCCAACTCCTCTTTGTCACCGGTGTGGTGATTATAGAATGAGATTTGCTCAAGGCCACCAGACAAGGCAGTGACAGGGCCAGGAAGACAGGGCTCCTACCTCCTCAGGCAGGTAATGCTCACAGCTGAGGTGACATTAGCCCCCCATCCTCTCTCCTACCCCCACCCCCAGTGCTGCCCCTTTCTCCAGTTGTCCTGACAATAGGCATGGCCCCCAAGCACCAACCGATTTAGCTGAAAGTGTGTGCTCAGCCGCTGTCCACACAGACATAGCCCACTCATGTGTGCCCATGGACACGAGTGCTCCCAGTGTCAGCTCTCCAAGAACAGGAACAGGGCCACTCAGAGTAGGTGCTCCATCTGTGGCTGTGGCACTAATGTCATATATGCCCACACATACTCATGGGAGCCCTTAAGCTCGGAGATCACGGCTCTGTCACCCCCGGGCCTCACACAGTCTCTTGCAAGATGTGGATATGACACTTGAACTCAACATACACACACAAACACACACACACACACACACACACACACACACACACACCCACACACACTGCAAGGTTCTGCCCCAACCCACAAGCATCATGCCCGGACCTGGCCAGGCACCAGTATAAAGCAGGGTAGCCCTTCTCCCTCCCTCAGCACAGTGCTTTGAGGTTGGCCAGCGGTGGGGCAGGATGCTCAGAGGGAATTAGTATAACCTGGAGCCCATGGATAAAGCACCCTCACCCTACATGGATATCTGAGTCAGCACAGCTTGGCCTGTGGTGTTCTCTGTTCTCCAACCTCTACAATATCACATGGAGTTCAGGGCTTCCTCACATATCTGTTGGTTTGTACTTCACCCTCCTCCTTCCCAGGAGGTGGTTGGCAGCTAACATTGAACAAAAACAAGAAAAGCATCCATCCTGTTCTTTCATCTTTCAGACACGGTTAGCAGGAGGACTGGGGAGTTATGGTAGGGGGAAAGGCAGGTGCCCCCCTCAACTTCCCAGAGGAAAAATTTTATAAAACTGTCAGAGATGTAATAGAACTGTCAGAAGTACAGGAAATCAGCTACACAGATTACAAAAACATATGTCAGGGACCTATTGGTTTCATGACAGTGTGAAAATCACAATTTTTCTGTCAAGATAGAAAATAGAAACAGAGAAAAACAGGAGTGCTTTAGCATGCACCAGCTGAGACTGGCAAGTCCAACCTGCAGTCACGGGCAAAGACCTCCGGGAGCAGGAACAAGTGGCCTTGGCTCCCCACCCCAAACCTGGGGGCAGTGCCCACGCCGCCTTCAGTCCCCTCTTCCTACTGCCATGTCAGTTTCTCCCCAGTGCCCTCCCCTCCATCACGTGGCTGTTCTCCAATGACAGGCCTTTCAGGTTTTAGAGAATTCCAGACAGTGACCAGGTTACTCAGCAGCGGAAGAGCCAGCCACAAACCCAGGCCTCCTTACTTTTCCCTCGAATCATGAGAAAACCACTGCGGAATGTAGGAGGTGGGTGGGGCAGGCCAAGGGACCAGGGTTTGAGGGAACCACAGTGCTGTAAAAGTGGCCCCCAGTCCCCGGACTCCAAACTGCCATGAATGTGGGCTCTAGGGTCCTCTTTTCTTGAGGAGCTCTGCAGCCCAGACCAGCCAGCCTGCAGCTGGGGTTTCCTGGTGTTATAACCAGAGCCTGGGTGGAAACCTTCTCCTATCAGTTAGAGCTGGAAGGATGTGACAGATTTTGATTATCCATCAGCACAGGGACATGTAGAAACACCCCTCAGGTGATTGGAAAACACAGAAATGCTCTTTGAGGTCAGACAGACCTGGGTTCGAATCTTGAGATCCCGAGCCTGTGTGCCCTTGGCTGAATAGGACTGAACATCTCCAAGCCCTGATTGCCTCAAATTTCCATGAAGATGAGAGCACTTACCTTTAGGACCCACCTGGTGGGTTTTACAGAATACAAAATGTGCATTCAGGTCCCCAGGGGGTGCTTTCTCTGTGCCTAATCCCTTCCACGGCAATCAACATGGCCCCTGTCTCAGCACGCCATATTGCCATTGAACGTATTTTACATCTAGAACATGGCTGAGCATTTGTCCTCTCTTCTGTGAAATGGAAATGACAGTTACACCCTGACACTTTCCCCTGAAACCAGAATGACCCCCTCAGTTCCTGAAGCACTTCTTGTAGGTGTTAGTCTCAGCCTTTCAGAAGCAGACACAGAGATGAGATTCAATGGGAGAGGGATTAATTAGGGAGCCACCCTTGAGAGATAAAATGGACTGAGTCAGAAACGGCTGGTGAACTGGCAGGTCACAGTGCCTATGAGTATAAGAGAGAAAGAGGGCACCGTGCCTACGAAGCAAGGTTTGCAAGGCCAAAGCCCTGGTCAGAGTGCATTTCTTGTCTCCTGTGATATCCCTACCACACTGTCACAGACACTGTGTGGTGACCAGAGCCCTGTTGCTGGGGCCCAGGCTGCACCCTGCCCCTGCAGTGGGAGATGTACAAGGCCCCTCCCCACCACTCTCTCAGTGCCATCCCATGTGCTGACTGTCTGCTGGCGACACTCTGCTCCACTCTTGGCCTGACTAACCTCAGCTTGTCCAGTGAGTCCCGAAGCAGAGTCCCTTCCTCCAGGAAGTTTTCTCTGATCTGTGCCCCCTTCCCCTTCTGGCATTACTGTCATGTGCTGTAATTGCATGAAGAATCTTTGTCTCCCCCACTACACTGAGACCTGCTCACAGCGATGCCACCCCACCCCCCAGCCCAGCCCAAGTTCCCAGGGCTGTGCCAGAGCTCTTGAATGCTGAATGGAGATGACAGATGAATGACTCTGGCTGGCAAGGGTATTTGAAATGAAGAGTGCTAATTCCAGAACCTCTCACCTGTCCCATTGTGAAACCCCTGCTCAGGGGGAATATGTAAATTAATAGTAACAGGAAGGACTCAGTGACCAACCAGTCAGAATGGCAGTAGACATTGGTACATATCTGAGCTGCCTTAGCCTAAGCCCAAATCCAGGATGCTGGAGCCCATGCACTCCTGTGCCAGGAAATGGGTAGTTAGGGCACTTTTTTTAAAGGTTTATTTATTTATTTATTTATTTATTTATTTATTTTTAGAGAGATGAAAAGGGAGGAAGAAAGAGAGGGAGAGAAACATCGATTGGTTGCCTCTCATGTGCCCCCATCTTGGGACCTGGCCCAAAACCCAGGCATGTGCCCTGACTGGGAACTAAACCAGTGACCTTTTGGTTTGCAGAATGATGCCCAAATCCACTGAGCCACACTAGTCAGGGCTCAGGACACTTCCTGATGCCGCCTCAGGAGAGACAGCCTCCAGGAGGCAAGGGTCCTTATCAATGAGCTGGGAGGCACTTTGAGTCTCCAAAGCATCACCCAAGAGGGACATCTGGCCCCATCTACGAGGGGCAACCAAAAATAACCCGGAATTTATTTATAAAAAATTGTGTGTTTATTCTGACATGTTTAAACTTCAGTCACCTTCAATGTACTAGCCATTTGATGCAATACACCTATCGAGATTTTTTTTCCACTGCTCAAAACAGTTTTTGAACTCATCTACTTTGATGCCTTTTAGTGTGTCTGCCATCTTTTGATGGGCAAAACATTTCCCTTTGAGGATTTTTTTCATCCAGGGAAACAAAAAGAAGTTCCTTAGGGTAAGACTGGGTGAATAGGAGTGTGGGGCACAGGGCTTATGCTGTTTTTGGTCAAAAACTGCTGAACTCTCAGCATAGTGTGGGCATGTGCTCTCATAAGTCACCCACCATGTAATAGGCAGATGTGTTAAAAGAGTCTTCAAAAAAAAAATTCACTGAAGCCAAACGCAGCCTCTCACAACAATTCCAGCTGGTATACTGATACAGATGTGTTCCTAGAACACCCACCTAGTGGGAGAAGCCTGTACTACAAGGGGCCCACCCTCCAGAAGATAATTCAATTTTGGGGGGTGTTCCCTTCATACTTGAGAGCCCCCCTACTGTGCCAAGAGTGAGCAAGTTACCAGCTGGCTAAGACATTGACCTCCTTCCTTTGTGATGGCCAGAGCAGTCCCCAGGGCACCCAGAATCTCTGAGCTGTTTCTCCTGGCTGTAAGCAGCCTTGCTTGTTGACCCTAGTAAACTGTACAAAGTTTATCCTTCTCGATACATGCCATGACATTACAAAAAGGTCAGAAGGCACCAATTCTAGTCCAACTCCATTATACAGATGAGGATGGCAAGGCCCAAGAAGAAATAGGGTGCTTCCTCAGAGACATCATATATGAGGAGGTCTAGGTTCTCATCCAGGGCCACTGCTGGGTCACCATCCCAGGACACCTTAGCTCTGCCTTTACCAACCTCAGCCCCTTGTCAGCTCCAGATCCATCTGGACCTCATCTCCAAAGCAGCTCCCCTGCTTCCATCAAGGCCTGGAGATCCCCGAGTCCCACCTGACAACCTGTGCAAAGAGTGAGCTCATTTCTCTGGCTCTCTGGAAATCAGAGTCTCCACCTCTCTGATTTCTGTCTCGTTGGGGAAGGCATCATGCTGGAGTAGAATGTTGAGCTAATAAATATGTATGCAGGATTTTTATTACTTAATAGTTGTAAGGTTAATCGTCGTGGTGAACGCCTATATTTAATGTGTCAATGGAGCTGCAAAATGCCAAACTGAATAGCTTTAACACACATTAGTTCTACTTGTGAATCTACAAATAGGAACCTTGTCAGAAAAGTATTCAAACCAAGATCAGTATTGATTTTGGCCCTCAGGAAAGGCACTGGACTGTGACAGTTTAAAATGATAAATGTCTAGAGAATTATTTGCCTGTATTGATAAAAAGAAGCAGATATAAAGCTGACAGTCTCGGAGGCGTTGCCACTGAGTGAGGGCAGCACATCTAACATTGTTAGGGCTCTGAGCTAATCTCCCCTTGGATATGGAGAAGATCCGCATCTGATCTGGTCCTGCCCTGAGCCTGCACTTGTAATTGCACAGGAGGAGCTCTGGGGGCTTGGTGCAGTCGGCTCCCGGTTCCGGCCATGACCACCCCCACCATATTTTTAGAAGGTAGCATTCTTCGGGGACCCAAGTACCTCTCATTCATTGCTCCACTCCTGCTCAGTAACATTCTATAGCTGAGAAAGCAACGCTGAAGTCCTCAGCCCAGCCTCAGTGCTCTCGTCCCCAGCAGCACCACCTCCCTCCCTCCGCACTCATCACTCAAAGCTCCCCCACAGGATTCTGTACCAGCAAGGCTGGTTGATCACAGCTCTCATGAATGCCCCTGAGGCTTCAATCGCACCATTTCTCTCACCTAGAACAAACCCCTACCCATTTAGCTGCCTGAGGCAGACGCTTTCCTCAGGATAACTCAGCCCCACCTTCTCTTCATTCTCTACTCCAATGCCACTGTGACTTGAGCAAGAGTGGGGACCAAGCAAGATTCTCTCCTTTACCAGACTCTAGCCAGGCTCTTCTGAATCCTCTTCTCAGCTAGACCTTGACTTTTGGGCTTCCGTGTTCATCTCTGCCTTGTTCATTTTAGCAAGAATTCTACTAAGTTCAATTTAACCAGCACCCCCACCCTCCACATCGATGGGGTTCCTCATCCTCTGCCCTCCCCCAGGTGAAGCCTTTTCACCCTGGCCCTCTCTCAGCAAAAACCTTGTTAGGCAAGTTTAGCCAGAATCCCCCTTGCCCCTGATGATTCCCCTTAGTAATTTTTATCCACTGACTGCCACCCTGCCCCTTATTGTACTCTGCACTGAGCCCAGTCTCTGTCCCCTACTACAGCCCTATCACAGCAGCCACCTCCCTGAATAGAGTTTGACTTACCTTCTTCAACAAGTGTCATGAGTAAGTTTTTCTTTAACACTGGACCCCCGACCTAAAAGAGTGCCTCTCTCCTTACTCTGCTGTATTTTTCTTCTGAGCTTATTTCACTGCCTGGTAGATGTGTTTATATTTTGTCTGCCCCTCCTCAACCCCGACATAAAGACAGACACTTTGTTTATTTTCTTCATCACTGTAGAATAGCATCTGGTACAAGGAAGGTGTGAAATAAGTGTTTGTGGAAGGAAGGAAGGAAGGAAGGAAGGAAGGAAGGAAGGAAGGAAGGAAGGAAGGAAGTCCATCAAGAAGCCTTCCAAACACCCTCCAGCTCCGTGATTATCTGTTCCCCTCTTCTCTTCAAACTGCCCCAGGACCTTACCAGTTCTCTCACCACACACTCCACTGACCCAAACCTCCCCCGTGGCTCCCTAAGGCCTAAGGACAAGGTTTGAAGTCCTCAGCCTGAACTGCGAAGCCCTGCCCCACCTAGGGCCATGCCCCAGAGCACCTCTTCCCTTCTCTTCTGAATCTCAGGCTGTCTCTGCTTCCCACCTGCTGCCCAGGGCTTGGCTGCCTCTCTGCATCACACCTCAGGACATGAGGCTTCTGGTGGACATCGGCTTGACCCAAGTATAACTTCATGCTCTTTTGACATCATGGATGGCTCCCAGTTATGAAGCCAAAGGCCTGTCCTGTCCTGTCCCCACCCCCTGGGCCTGGGCCGGCACAGCAGAATCCAGCCCATGTCTGAGCTCTGCTTGTGACATGGGGACTTCACTCATGAACTTCATCGCAGGCTCTCATGTTCATATATGTTCCCACCAAATGGTGTGGCTCGGTATTATTTTAAAATACCAACTCATGGAGTCTCTTCCCTCATGAATTTTCTGCTTCCCTTTCCCTTCCTTGGTCTCTGTATATCCTTGCTTCACAAGAGGATCGCTGTTCAGCAGAAAGCAGAAGGTGCCTGCAGGATGTCCTGGCTTTTGCTTCCAAAAGCACAAATCTGTAATAAAAATGTGGAGGGTTTGCAGAAAAGGAGGGTGAATAAAGCTCTAAGCCAGATCAAGAGATCTTCGAAGAATTATGAATGGAGAAAGATTTCTCTCTAAACCAAAAGAAATTTTCTCAAGGTGTAGAGAGAAGAGCAAGGAAAGATGTTCCTCGAGGAGAGGGGACCTGCCCACTGGCCCCAGGGAACAAGTAAGAGCCCAGGGCGATGGCTCCATGGGGCCTCGTGGGGGTCAGGACCGTGGGCAGCCCCAGAAAGGAACCTGTGCCTTAGATGGGACTGGAAAATGGCGCAGAGCAGGCTGCACCCTGAAAGGGCCATACAGGAGGGTGAGTGGCAGGCCCTGAGGGCTAGAGAGTAATGACCAGGGTCCCACACCTACTCTGATGCCTGGACATGCCGAACTGTGGCCCCAGCATGGAGGCAAGGGGACAATCCCAGAAGAGCTGAGGTGAAGGGTTTCTGCCAGCCTCACGGGGTGGGGGTGGGGGATCATACAGGCAGCTGTGAGCCACAGGAAACAGGGACGAATGATGTCCCTAAGCCTGGGGGACGAAGAATCATAACCATGGCCACAGTACAGAGCCTCACCAGACTAGGTGCTCCCTGAGGGCAGGCACCGTGTTAGTTCCTCCCTGTCTCTTCACACTTGCCCAGGTAGGCGCCCCGCAAGAATAAGTGGGGCTTTACCACATCTGAAGGGCCAGCTCCCTTGCACTTTTGGGGATGTTTCATGTTCACTTCCCATCAAGAAGAAACTGAGCGTTCATCCACAGCGGGTTCCCGGAAGAGCAGCGGGATGAAGACCCCGGGCAAGAGGCCACTCACTGTGCCAGAGGGGGCAGCAGGCTGGCCCAGCATCACCATACTCCTGGCTGCCCAGGACTGGACAGCAGGGAGGACAGGGAGCTGTCATGGACCTTCTTCCACAGAGCATCTGGGCCCCAGTCTGACTCCATGTGCTCGTGTCTACTTCCTAAAGTTTCTCCCCCATGCCTGAGGGAAGATCTTGACGTTGCCTGGGCCTGGGGTTCCTCACTGCACAGACCACTCACTATATAACTATGATGCCGAGGCCCAGGGAGGGCAAGCTGCTCACTTGATGTCACACAGTGGCCTAGCAGACCTAACACCACAAACCATACCTCTTGCTTCCCAGGAAGGTGCTCTTTCTAGCACCCCCAGCACCTCACCGGAGTGTGTCAGACCCCACTCCGCAATGTGACTGTCAGACCCCCGCAGTCATAACAAGTTAATATAGCAACTGCCAAGGGACATGCAGCTTCAGCTGGACTGGTGTGAACTGCACAGGGAATCAGAGACTTGGTTCTAGCACCACTACCGGCACTTCCCTCTCCGGGCCTCCAGAACCTCAGAAGGCTGTTTTTCTCGAGTAGAAAGGGAGGGTCATGAACTAGATCAAAGCAAATGTGCGTGTGTGTGGCAGTGGGGTGAGGAGGTGGGGTGTTGGGGGGAGGTGCTATAAGAAAGGAGTCCAGGATCCCACCCTCCTACATTCACCCAAGTAGCTCTGCTTTCAAATGTCTTTCATCTGGGACCTCAGCTTAAGGTTACCCAAAATGAAGGGATTTCAGTATTAAATGAATATGTGACATGCCCCTGCCCACCTCCCAGCCTCCATCCCCCAACTCCTTAAGAGGCTGTACTGTGGCTCAGTGAAAGGAGCAGCATGTGGGCAAAGTCCCCCCAGGCAGCCTTTCACCAGGCAAAATCCCAGCTCCTGAACGAACCATCCACTGAACATGGCAAAGTTGCGAGAAAAAACTGGGACACCCGGTGCTCGTTACAGGGGACACATGAGCTCTATAGAGGCTGCTGAGCACTTTAGGAGAGGTGGTGGTGCCACCTGGGAAGAGAGGTACCGCCGTTCCTTCTTCAAATGGCTACATCCAGAGACTTTGGCCAGGTCAGGAGCAGACCCAGCTACAAGGTTGTGCCGGGAGAGGCTGCCGAGAACAGGCTGGATGGGGCCCAACAAAGACCAGAGCAAACTGTCCAGGCAGCGACATGAGGGAAATGGGTATTCCCATGGTCCTGGACGACCAGACTGGCAAACCCAGCAGGCCTTTCCTTAGCCTCCGCAAGGCAAGGTCTGAAACAGACTAGAGGATCAGACAGGCAGAAGTTTCAAAACACCCACAGCCGGGAATGGAGGGAGCCTAAAGCCTGAAGTAAATTAGTTGAAGGATGTGATGAGTCTTGTCACCCTGGGAACCTGAGCCCCAACCCCAGAGTAAGGCAGGGAAACAAGAGCAGGTCAGAGACTAAGGGCCAGAAGTCTAAATGGCTGGCACCAACAGGCCAGCAACAGGGAGACTGGAGCCGGGTGCCTCTGACAGGCTCAGGCAGGTGATGGACACCAAGAGAAGGTGTCCGGGGCTCCCCTGAGTCTGAGGCAGGGAGCTGACAGTCAAGGTGGGAGGCCTGGGAAAAAAAATCAGCCCTGCTGGGTGAAGACGAGGATTGCAGAGCCTCTTGAGTTACAAGGGGCATTCCCGATGAAGCCATCGGTGGGCATGGGAGGCAGGCTTTGGGCAGCTGGCCCCCAGCCCGGGACAGCACTTTTCAGGGGTTGTACTTGTTCCATCTGTGTCTGACCCTTGGCATCCTCGCGCTCACAAACCTCATTCTCAGTTGGCACAGACCCAACAATTTTCCCAAAGGGGGGTTGCATCCTGTACAGGAAAGGTAGCTACAAAACAGTCACGTATTCAAAGGGGTGACCAAACCTGGTTTTCTATATCTCGTGCCAGTGGCACATGCATCCCCAGGGAGCCTGAGAAGCCTTGGAGGCCAGGGAGGTCCCATCCTGCTAGTAGCAGGGAACTGTTCTTCACACGTAGTCTCCCTGAGAACCATGAATGAGAATCAATGAAAACAAAGTTGCCGTGGTTGGAGTGAGGGGATGGGTCTGACTCCTGCCTACCTCCTTCCCCTCCCTAACCCCGCTGTGGAACCCTAAGTCCCATAGAACATAGTTTAGAAACCAATGGTCTTGTGCAGTCCCCCCATTTTACAGATAGGAAAATGGAGTCCCAGAGAAAGGAAGGGTGTTGTTCAAAGCCACACAGCCAGTCTGGAGAAGGCCCAAGGATGTAGGACGCAGTTGGAAGTGGAGAGTCCCGGGCATTCTTTCTCTAGTACCAGAAAAACATGGCCCATCAAATATGTGAACAGAGGACCCAGTAGTTCCCAGAGTCTGGGGCAAGGCCATCTCCTCTTGGGGAAGCTGAGTACTTCTTCTGGTTAAGAGGACTCTCTTGCTGCTGCAGGCACTGCTCTTCTCCCTCCAGGCTCCCTTCTTGTGCCTTTCCCCCCCTTCCCTTCCGAGTCAGAGCAAGCTCAGCCCCAAACAGTTCCCAGACACGGCCCGTGCCCTCGCTCCCTGCTCGTAATTACCCTGTGATAGATGTTGGCATTGCTACTAAAAGTATCTGCGTGCAGGCTTTATAGTCATTTTCCAACAGCCTAGACCTTTTAAACTCTCTTGTGGGAGCAGGTTAAGATGATTATGCAGATGGATGGACTCTGGTGCAATATTATGTCAGCGATGGAGATGTAGATGTTGCAGACGAGGCGTGATTACCGCCAAGAGGAGGCTGCAGCCACCAGTGTGAGACGTGGGACCTGAGCAAGGACCACGAGCTCCTAGGATATCATGCACACACACACACACACACACACACACACACATCACAATCACTCCTCCTCAACCTCTGAAGTTAGTTGTTCAGCTACAGGCAAACTCTGTTGCCATGGAAACATGAAATGTCAGCCACGTTTGTTGGGATACCAGGAAGTCATAGGTATGCAGGGAGGAGAGGCAGCCGGAACCCAAGGTGGGCTTACTCCTAAGCTTTCTTGATGGGAATGGGACGATCTAAATCAGATGCAGAGGTGGACCTCTGAGGAGAGCCCAAAGGCTGGCCTGAAAAAAACAGCACACCGTGGTTAAACCCTAGACAAGGGTGATCTCGGCACATAGAGGTGTTGCTGCTGTGGTCCTGGGCACCCTCTAGAGATGGCTGCACATTTGGCTCTGTGCTTCCCGGAAAATCAAGGAAAAAAGAACAATCAACTACACACTCATTTGCACTCAATAAAAAGAAATTCCTCCTTCTTGGCCCCCCTTCCCCTACGGGGTTCTAAGGATAAGAGGGATGTCTCCCAATAATTTCCTTGGTAGAATCTCTCTTATAAGAGGCACAATAACTAGCTTCTTAGGGATGATTCACCTGACACTGTGTCTTCAGCACAAGCCAATGGCATAAGGCCAAAGTAGAGCTGAAGGAGATAGCTCTACCTGGAAGAGGTCGAGCAGCAAGTTGGGGGGTGGTTGACTCATGAAGGTCAAGCACAGATGCTCCTGGGCAACAGGTGGATAGCCACAACCTTCTACAACCCTCTAGAAACAGAATTTCTTCTTCTACAGACTAAGAGAGTTGACGACTGTTGCCTCTGAGAGTAGTCAGCAGAGCAAATATCCTGTGTGCGGATGAAAGGTGGAACCACGTGCTCAGACATCCACCAAGCGGAGAGGAGGAGTTATCTGCGTGAAGTACCTGGTAATAATAGGGGTCCAGACAGCAATGATTACAAACAGCAGAAGTATTTACAGGCTTGGCTGCCCGTGGCTCACCCCGGTTGTGGTCTTGATAACTAACCCTAAGAGCACGGTGAATGGGGCGGAGGCTGCTGCTGTGCTGACAGCCTATGTCTAGGCTGGCTCACGATCGCGTTGAGCCTGGGCCTGAGGACAAACAGCCGTGGGGAACTGGGGACGGGGCAGGGGAACAAGGACAGGGTTGGCATACCTTTCCCATGAGGATTCCATTTCATGTTTGAGAAAATGGGCTCAAGCCACAGCCTTTAAGTGAAATAGATTTCCTATTGGTACAGGAAGCAGGAAGCCCACCTCACGTCACCATGGGCCATGATTAGCGTCTCTCATGGGCTGAGCTTCCACTAGTGCCAGGCACTGTCTGGAGTAAATTATGTTCAGTTCATCCTCTCTGCTCCTTACCACAAGCCTACAAGGGTCATGTGATTACCCCCATTTTACAGGCAGGGATAATGAGGCTAGGACACTGAGGCTAGGACAAGTAGTGTAACTTCCCCAGGGTCATCCAAAGAAGAAGGGTTCTGGCCCAGGACATCAAGCTTGCATAGGTGCCTGCTAGACCCAAAAAATCTGTATCAGAGGGCCCAGCCTTTGGAACCAAATGAATCTGGGCTTACATTGCAGTATAGCTGCTTCCTCAACTGTGTGACCTAAGCTGGGAGATTTAACTGCTCTGAGCCTCCGGTTCTTCATCTATAAGTTGGTGTTAATTATGCCCACCTACAAGACACATTGTCAAGACTAATGAGGTTGTGTACGAAGTGCACCCAGACCATGGCAGTGCCGGCTAACTGGGAGAGAGGATCACCCTCTGGAAGGGTAAGGGCCAGCCTGTCTGGTGTGCTGCTAGACCCGCGGGGTCTCAAAAGACCAGGGACTGAACACGTATCTGTGGAATGAACATGGGCTTTTCTCTACTGAAAAGCAGCATATGCTCATGGAACACACGAGAAATGAAAGCAGGCATTTTTAAATGTCATGCCTAAGTCCCACCTCTGAAAAATAATCACCGTTCTGCTTTTTCTTTTAGGTAAATCATTCAAATCCTGTAAATTCCTCACCTCCCAGCCAAGATTTCTGCCTCTCATACTTTAGCCAAAGACTCCCAGACAAACTGAGCCTCCTCCCACGGAAGCCCATCTGAGTTAAGATGCCGGGAACTGTCTCCTCTCCCACCCTGCCCCGTCCCTACCGCCCCCTCTCCCCACTGCACTCAAGGCATCTCCTTTCAGGAATGGTGGCCACTGAAGCAATAGGGGCTTTAGTGCTGCCCCATCTCATGAAGAAAGCAACCAACCAGATCCTTCAAAACAGAAGCCTTGTGGAGAGGGAGGAGTGCTTAACCAGATCACCCTGAGATGCTTCTGAGAAGGGCTCCTGGCCCGGAGCATGGCCTCCGAGGCCCTTCATGACCTGGCCCCTGACTGTCCCTCACTCCTTCCCAAAATGGCCTCCATCTCAAGCCACACCAATCATCCACATATCATCCCAAATAATCAACCCCCTTTTCACATTTTATTCCCTCAACAGGATGTGTTCTTCTCCCTTTTGAGTGATGAACTCTCATTCATCCTTCAAGATCTCACTTGGATGTCGCTTCTTCCAAGTCAGGAAGCTTTCCAAGAGCCCCCAGAGTTGGTGCATTGACCTCATCATGTGAGCCCTGCACCCACTACAGTTTGATCACCCTATTATGACACTCTGATCACTTGTCAGGCCAGGAGCTCCTGGAGGGCATCAGATGGTGCCAGTGACAGTAGGACAATCTGCTACCTCTCATTTAGTCCAGTGGGGAGCTGTCTGGCCCCAATTCTTGATAATTCACCTTTAAAACATGTCTATACCTCCCAATATCTAGAATATGGCCTGGAAAGGACATATGGCCAGAGAAAGGCTCACTGAATGTGTAGGATAGGAAGGGAGGGAAGACATAGAGGAGAGAGGAACCAGGGGCGGTGGGTCTGCTGAGTGGGGCTTCCCCGAGGGTCCCAGATGAGGAAGGGGCATTGCCAACAACATACCAAGCAAGCTGGGCTAGCCGGTGCCCCACAGACCCTCCTCCAGTCGCTTTTCCCTTCTTCTCTCCCTGTACTCCGTCTAGGGGCACTCAGAGAGGGGTTGGGAACTTCAACCTGTGGAGGAGCAGAATCATGGTGGGAGGACGCTTTCCACCAAGCCATGCAAAAGAAAGACCTCCAGGAGGATGTCACCTGGAGACATGGGTGCCCACAAGAAGAGGAGATTGGTCCCGCACCCCCAGCTGCATGCCAGCCGAATGCAGAAGTGTGAAAATAGGGTGCGGGGAGTCCTTTGGAGGACTTAAAACTACACTCCCCAGAATTTGAGGTGGAGGTGAACACAGGTAGTGGTGCCTTAGTGTCTGGCGGTTTGTCCAGGAAGAAGGCTTGCCAAAGAGACCTGGACTTGTGAAAAGGGAAGGGACCAGGGCTTACAGCCTGACCACCGAGTCCATCATGCTTTTCCCAAGTCCTGAGAACACCAGAGAGGCCCTTGGAGCCCCGCGTACAGGGCCACAGACATTGAAGTACAGGGCAGGAAGCATGGGCAACCAAAACCCGCCCAGGGAGAGAGGTGGGAGCGTGGAGCTCTGGTGGCAGTACAGGAGGCAAAAATCAGTCCCTGTCACTCATGGGAGATGAACAAAGCAGAAAGGTCTTGGAACCTCCCACCCAGAAGACACAGGGGCAGGGAGGTGGAGTTTACAGCGAGCAGGCCTTTTCTCCTTCCCCAGCAAGGGGAGGACTTTAACACAGCTGGCACGCAGATGTTTCAGACCAGACCAGACCAGAGGAGGTTCAAGCAACTGAGAGGAGTCAGAAGTCATGTGACTGCCCATGACATTGTAAGGGACAAAGGCAGAGAGTCAGCAGAGTGAGAGGGACAGGAGTAAAAGAAAACCAAGTAAAGACTCCAGTGTCCACTGAGCCGGGACCCTTCGCTAAACTAGTCACAGAAGGAAGAAAGGGAGGAAGGTGAAGGGGGTGTGGAAGGAAGGAGAGAAAGAAAGAAAGGAGGAGAGAAGACAGACTTCCTTGGAAGCCCAGGCTGGGAAGCAGGTACCTGGGCAACCCCACCCTGCCCACCCTCTTACAGCTACACCAAGCTCAGCCACTCAGCAGCTGGACAAGAGCTCCTCCGATGCCCAGACAGTGGACCCTTGTGTCCCAGGAAAGGGCCTAGCCTGTGTTCCCACCTCAGCCACACATCGGGCTCACCTGGGGAGTCTTTTAAAAATCTCTCTCTAGACCCCCCATCAGATCAATGGACCCCAGCTTGGAGAGGGGGCTGGACGCTGATTAATTGAAAGGCTCTCCTGGTGATTCTCATGTGCAGCCAGCGGTGAGGACCAGTGGACAAGGCGGCTCTCAGCGGGTGGTCCTGCACCAGCCGCAGCAATATCCCCTAGGAACTGGTAGAAATGCACGTTCTCACGCCCTGCCCCTCCACCATGCTGAAGTAGAGTCCAGCAATCTGCTGACAAGTGCTCCAGGTGATTCGGACCCGGGTCAAAGATTGAGACCCTCTGGGCTAGAGTATATCTGAAGAGAGAGTGTGAGGGAGACAGAAGGTAAGACACGGGTGGTAGGGTAAGGAGAATCAGCATGCTGTCCAGACCATGTCCTCCTCTCCCCAGCTCTTCAGCTCCCAGGAGACCGTCCTGCAAGCCGGGAGCACTAGGCATCACGCACTAGAGAGTGGCTCATTATTGCACAAAATGCTGAGCTCCCGTGAGCACCATCTATTTATTTACTCTGGTTTCCCAGGCGCATGGGGAGTGAGGAGAGCTGCCTGTGCTCCTGTTAACCAGCCCTGATTAAACCAGCTGGCTCCTCAAAGGGCAGCGCCACACAAATGGAAACTAATAATAACAATTTACTAATTGTCTCCAAGCTGGAGTCGCCCTAATCATCCCTGGACAAAAGAGAGCAATTAGAAGTCTCCCAAATTCTGGGAGCTGAGGCCATGCCCCTCCTCTAACTAGGCAGGTTCAGGAGGAGGGTGCAGGTGTTGGGGGTGCCATGCTGAGGACCAGAGATGCAGAGCAGAAGGAAAGGGACAGGGACAGGTACCCTCTAAATAGTGAGGCGAACAATGATGAGAGAGTCCAGGGAACTGGCTTGCTGCTGATAAGAGTCACACAGAAGCTCAGCAGTGGTTGAACTCTCAGCTTTGTCTTTTATCCAGCAATCCTCCTCTGCATCACCTCCTCCAGGAAGCCTTCCCAGGCTGTGAAGCTAAGGAATGATCCATTCCTAAGTACCATGGAGACTTAGCCCTATTTTACAGGTGAGGCACTGGGGGCTCAGAAGGGTGCAGTAACTTGGCCAAGGTCACACAGTAAACTGGAGAGACAGCAGGATTAAAACCCAGGTCAGCGAGCCCAGGGCTTTTCCCAGATGCACGCAGGGAAACTAGCTGTTCCTTCTGAGCCCTTTCTCCCCAAGTGTCATCTTTTCAATGGTTTTTAAGGGAATAAGTTGACAGGAGAGTTGTTTTGACTGTGCTGAAAAGTCTTTAGAGAAAACAGTGGAAAAAAATGAGCCCGTCCCTCAGAGCGGGCAGGCAGAGGGATGGGTGCTTTTTAATGCTCTCTCCCCCAAGCAATAAACAGGCCCTGGCTCTTGCCACCCGGACCAGCCCCCAGGCTCCCTCCTGCCATGTCCAAAGCAGCTTCTCTTCCCTAGGAGCTCCCTAATCTCCTATTACCAGCTCCCAGACCCACTTATGTGAGGCTTGACAGCTCCCCGTCTAGACTGCAGACTCCTAAAGTCTTAATTGCTCTTTCATCAACGGAGAAGGGCTGCTTCTTCGTCAAGCAGCCAACCACTCAGTGCGCCCTTGTCGAGCTCCTGCATGGTACCAGGCCGTACAGGGGAGTCAGCGATGTCTGAGGATTTGATGGATCATCTGGGGTCAGAGGAGGACAGTTCAGACTCTGCCTGGGCTGGGCCTCAGGCCAGATTCTAGGATTCCAACAAAAGTGAGACCCAAGATGTCTGGGTGCTCCACCAGCCCCCTGGAGAGGGAAGGCAGAGAGAGAAGCCCAGGCTGCAAAGGGCTTCTGTGCACTGCCTTTCAGCAACCTTGTCCCAAAATGCCATGGCCTCCAAGTGCCCCAGGCCAATTCCATGCTCCCCTCTGCACAGATTTTCCTCCCCACCTTGATGGAGCACTTCCTGGGCACTGTGCTCAGAGCAGGGGGAATGGACATGATGCATGTGATGGTTAAGTGGGTGGGGTTTATCCTCTGATGTTACAGCACTGGGCTAACCTGTCTTCATTCTCACTCCTGCCCTGCCCCAGTGACAGGAGAATTTAAAGGAAGGAGTTAGCAGGTAACAATGCTCCATGGGACCAGCCCCAACTAGTCTGCTCTCTCCCTGTGAGTGGGTTCTGGCCTCTCCTGCCCTCTGAGCCTACCTGAGTGACCCTCCTCTCCCGGCAGCTACTCCAGGGGCCAGTGCTACCTTTTCCCCTACTGGGCCCCTCAGACACCCCCCGGCCTCATGAGCTGTAGCCACGGCTGTCTGAGGTTCCCATGTCACCTGGGAACAATTAAGGCAAGGGGTTCAGGGTACCTCTGATGCCTGTCCCCAAAGACAGGCAATTCTTCGGGGCTCAGTGGAACCACAGCCCCTCCTTGGCATTTAGGGCAGAAGAGAAGAGCTCTCCTTTGTCATCATTCTGGAAAGAATGGTTCCCTGGGGGCAAGGCTCTGGGTTGTCACAAACGGATTGTCAAACAGAGAGCCGTTTATTCATCTCACAATCGCCTAAGTGCCTCTGATTTAAAAAAAAAAAAAAAATTATCGATTATGCACAACATGCCAACCCTGTCACTTGCTTCTGCCTTGAATCTCCATCACCACCCTCTGAGGAAGTAGGGCTCAGAGAAGGCACTCATTCAAGTCACCTCACAAGTCAGAGCCCCCTGGAACCCAGCCCCACCCGGCTGTAGGTCTCGGCCCCCGGGCACCCTGCCGGCAGCGGCTGCCTCTGCCTTTGCTCTCCCGCTTCTGCAGGCAGGGAAAGGCATTAGCCTCTTGCTGCAGGCACTGGGGACCTCGCTGTAGATTAACTACCTGAGGCCGGGCCTCACTCTCTACCAGCCGCCACTGCCGCAGCAGCTGCAGTCAAGATGAAATAGAGCCGCAGAAAAACCAGCAGAGAGCCATGGCCATAAACCATCTCTCTCTGCCAGGAATGGCCTGGTGCCTCTCACAGGAGGTGGGGGTGACAGTCTAAGGATATGGCAGCTAGAAGGAAAAGAGAGGAGGGGGGAAGCTCCCTTCCAGGTCTACATTGCACTCTGGGGGCGGGGGAGGGGGAGAGGAGAAAGGATGTTCTGCTAGACAGAGGCCAGGTGCTATTCTATAGACAGAAGAGGGGTGCCCAGTCCTGTCTGCATGGGGACCCTATTTCCCCCTTGACATTGGCTGTATTTCTGTAGGAGAGCCCCACAGTGACCTCGTAATGGAAAAGTTAGGGCTCTGCTGTGCTGATATGTCCATCAAATCTTCCCCTGAGGGGAAACATACCGTGCCTTCCAACACGGAGAACAATGGACACCCAGCTGAGGGGGTGTGTGTATACATGTGAGCGTTCTCCCAGACACCACCAGAGGAAGAGATCAATTTAGAGAATTAGAGGCCAACACACTTCACATGGCTTCTAGGAGGCAAGTGCGGTAAATAAGGATGCAAGAAAAGAAATGTTGCATCATTCAATTAATTTTAGCCTTGAATCGCAGTGGCGGGGGGTGGGGGGGCTGTAATCAATACCAAGCATTCAGCTTGCTAACATGAAGCACATTTCATACAAAGCTGGACATTTTTCTCCTTGTCATACAGAATTATCTTAATTATTGTTTCAAGGAACAGCCTTATATAGCATCATCTAGTAGTCCGGGAGGCGGCTCAGAAACTCGTCACTGAAATAATTTATGATTTTTCTTTCTAACATCTTGGTCTTGTTTGATATGCTTGCCATTTCTCCCTGACAGGGAGGTCGATTAAATCACATTTATATTGTAAACGTATGCATTGCTTTTTACCCAAGGCGCTGGATGAAGAGATACAGGGGCCCCAAGGGAGGGAGAAGCCAATCCACTTTCATATTGCAAATTTCTGCTGTTCGGAAGAAATGAATGGTTGCCAGGGAGAACTGGGAATTACTTGAGGATGCAAAATGTTATTTTAGAATCCTTTTGAGAGGGGTTTTTTCCCTCCCCCACCTCCTCCAGCATTTTCTTTTCTCCAGCTGCAAACGCCAAAGGAATGCACCTTACCGGCATCCTTCAGGGGGTGGGCTGGAGCCAAATTTCGTGCTGGATGACCTGACGCGGGCTGCCTCTTGGCCTCAAAGGAGGGCGAGGGACACGCAGAGAAAAAAGAAGCTATTCACATTTTCCAAGGCATTTCATCTTCCTATCTAGAGCTAGACGGAGCCACTCTGGAAGCTGGTAGTTGGATTGGGGGGGCGGGGGGGTAAAATAACAGAAAGTGTTGAAAATGAAGAGGGGAAAGGTCATTAGCAGGGACCAGGAAGAAGTGGCGCGGCACCATCATTAACCTAACCGAACTAATTAGGAAACATTCAGGTTTTATAAATTATGCAAGACGCTCAATTTATACTTTTTCAAATTCCTACCATAACATAGATAATGAGGGAACATTTACAGTAACAGCATAACCTAATCAAGAAACCCTTTCATTAGCATGAAATCTTCCAACACGGTATTTGCGAGCACAACAAACGGAATTATAGATGCCAGGGGAGGCTGGGGAAAGGCTGGATTGGGGAGGGTGGGGAGGAGAATGCTGATTTCAAATTCAGCAAGGCCTGTGACTCTAAGAAACCTTCCCGTCCCCCCACCCAGCCTGAAAGAGAGCTTTCCCAGGGCTCAGTCTCATAAAAGGGCCAGAGAGCTCTGAAAGGTCCCTATGACTTCCCAGCCCATTCTGGGTTGTGAGTTAGCCAGTGTGTGATTTATAACTGCCTCCTCTGCCTTGACCCTCTAATCTGGGAAGGCTGATAACCAGGTGCAGACCAGCCCTTTCTACAGGTGGAAATATGTGCTCTCCACCCCCTCCCCCAGAGGTTATGAATCAGGTTCCTATTGAAGGTGTTGTCCTCCGTAAATATTGCACAGATGCCTTAAGTTCCATTCATGGAGGTGACTTTGCCTGGCAGTTCGGAGCTCCCTACCAGTGGACAGGAGGCAAGAAGGGCAGTCCAGCACTGTCACAGAATCCTAGGGCTCAAAGGGGTCCCACCACATTATCCAAGATCAGTGGCGCCAGTTGAAACCCCGCAGTAAGAACTCACTCCCTCCTAGGGAAGTGCCCTCATGATAAATAGTTAGGAAGCCCTTCAAAGGCTCTCGCAGGGAAGTGGCGAAAAGCTGGGGCTGCCACCGTCCTCTACTACTGCTGACCCTCCTGCCAGTGGGCTGGATGGCGACTCTGTTTCACTCAGCTCAGGTTGCCATAACAAAATATTACAGACTGGGTGCTTAAACTACGGGCATTTATTCCTCACAGTTAGGAGGCGAGGAAGTCCAAGATCAGGGTGCCAACAAGGCCGGTCTTACTCCAAGGCCTCTTGTTGTGGCTCATAGGCACCCACCATCTCATTGTGTTCATACAACCTCTTCTTTCTGTGTGGAGAGAGAGAGAGAGACAGACAGACAGACAGAGAGCACACTCCAGTGTCTCTTCTTAAAAGGGAACTAAGACCTCATGAGGACCCACCCTCCCCTAACCCTAATTACCTTCCAAATGCTCCATCTCTAAATACCATCACAACGGAGGTTAGGACTTCAACATATGAATTTTGGGGAGATACTTCCAACATTCAGTCTACAACCCCCCCCCAAATGGTATGTTCACCCAGAACTTGCGAATGTGATCTTATTTGGAATAAGAGCCTTCACAGATGTAATAATTAAATTAAGGATCACTCTGGATTATCAGAGTGGACCCAAACTCCAAACCAAGACACAAAGGAGCAGGTGATGAGGGTAGAATGATGTGTCTACAAGCCAAGGGACATCAAGGATTGCTGGCAGCCACCAGAAGCTAGAAGAGGCGGGAAGAATTCTCTTGGAGGTAATGTGGCCCTGTCTCCTTGATTTGGACTTCTGGCTTCCAAAACTGTAAGATAATAACTTTTTGTTTTCAGTCACCAGATTGTGGTGATTTCTTATAGCAGCTCTAGGGAACTAATACATTCTCTAAGTGTACTGATCAGGGTTCTCCAGAAAAAAACAGAAGCAATAGGGTAGATATGTATACACAAAGAGATTTATTATAAGTAATTGGCTCACGTGATTATGCGGTTGAAAAGTCCCATGATCTGCCATCCGCAAGCCAAAGGCTCAGGAAAGCTAGTGGTAAAGGTCTAGTCCAAGTCCAAAGGCCTGAGAGCCAATGAGCCGGTGGTGTCAGTCCTCAGTCTGAGGGCAGAAGAAGGTGCATGTTCCAGCCTAACCAGTTAGGCAACAAGAGAGACTGTTCCCTTCCTCCATTTTTTTTTTTTGTTCTATTCAGACCCTCAGTGGATTGGATGAGGTCCATTCACATTGGAGAGGGCAATCTGCTTTACTCAGTCTCTGATTCAAATACCAATGTCTTCCAGAAACACCCTCACAGACACACCCAGAAATAAGTTTAACCAAATATCTGGGCACCCTATGATTTAGTCAAGTTGACACAAAATTAACCATCACACTAAGTCTTCATGTCCACCATCTGCAATATTAACAGCAACAGTGAGCCCTGCAGGTAGTAATTGCTCAATAAATGTGAGCAACTAGTATTAGGTAGAGCTGAGATCTGTCTTTAGTTTTACCCATTGCTCCTGATTTTCACCTTCTAGTGCCAGGGAGAACAGCCTGCTTCTGACCACCCCTGTCCTGAAGCCGGAAGACGCAAGTATTTTATGCCCACAGCTAGATGCTCCTAGTTCTTCCTACTACTTCTTATACAACATAGGTGTATACAACACCTATACAACATCACCTCTCCATTCTGGTAGTGAGACACTATTCTGTTTTGGGCAAACCAAGGCACAGGATATGAGAGGAACATGGGTGAGGTGGAGTGGAACTGATCCTTTACTTCTTCTAGAACCATTCATTTATTCACTCATCATTCATTCATTCATTCATTCACTGAGCAAAGTTTTAAGGCTCTCTGAAGCATCCAGGCCAAGGACATAGTGATGAAAAGACAAAGTCCCTATGCTCATGGGGTTTCCAGACTAGCTTTCCCCCTACTTCTACCCACCCAGCCAGGACCCCACTCTGTGGGAAAGGACTTCCAGTGGGGGCAGACCCTGCCTTAGTTCTGAGCTCCTTAAGACCCAAGGGCCATGTGTGAGTCCGAGCCCAGGGCTCCCTGGCTCTGTCTCTCATCAAAGTCTGGCTTCTCCAGCGTTACAATCTTCCCAGGCTACTTCCAATGCCGTCATGGAGATTACCTTTGCTATAGCCAGTCAGAGTGTGAGCTCCCATTACCCAATCTCTGGTTCTCTGGTTCAGGGAAACCCACGTCAACGCCGGGGAATGTTCTCTCCCACATCATTACCCAGGTTTCCATACTCCCTCCAGTAATTTGCAAGTTGCAGACTGTAAATTCTGCCAGGAGGAGACTAGGGACAGCGGTGTCCTGCTTTACCTTCATAGCCAAATGGGAGGGATTTTTCCCGGGCTGCTCTCCCTGTAGTTTTACCAAGTACTAAGGAAAGAGAAAGAAGCAAAACATTTGCAAAATTACTCCCAAATGTTCCTCTGAAAGCCTTAGGCTGACCCCAGCTGCCAGTGAACTATTCAGAGGGTGACAATTTAATACATCTTGTCAATGAGCATAAATCTCTGGTTTGAAGTGTGGTGATGATGGCCCCAGTTTTGGCAAACTCTCACACAGCTGTTCCCAAACATCTAGCTGTTTGTCACCAGAATGGCACATCTAGGTAATAAGCTAGAATTCTCACATCCAGAGATTTGGGGGTCAGCCAAGATAGTGCAAATGTGGGGCTGAGATAACTGTTTTCTACAGACAGTGATGGGAGAAGAGCACCTGAGATCCACGGCCAGCCCTGATTCCCACAAGCCCACAGAGCTAGTTAGCAGAAAAGACCTCTCCATTTTACAGAGGAGGGAATTGAGGCCCCCAGAGGCTGGAGAAGGAAAGAGCTTAGACTTAATGGATTGTTTGAGTCGAGTATTTTTGAGGCTACATGGAATGACTCAAACACCTTGCCTATCCAGTGGGGTCAGCAGGATGCCATGATCATCTCCATCCTAGGTCAGGGCAAATGGGCCTTCAGAGGAGATGCTCCATATTAAATGTCCTGCTCAGTCAATGCAGAACCAGGTATTTGGGTTCCAAGCCAATGCTCTTGCATATGCACCCAGTAGCATCCTCTTTACCCACCAGGCTAGGTTGAGCTTAAATCTGTGCCTAGCTTCAAAGACAATAAGAACAGTCATGCATCCAAACCTGGAAGTCATGTCTTAGATATCTCTTGACATTAAGTAAAAATTCAAGGGGAAATATGTGTTTCACTTGCATCATTTTAGCACCTAAGACTTAATAAGATCAGAGTTGAGGATGTGAGGTGAGGGGCAGTACAAAGGAGAGAGGAGGGCAGAGCTACTATGTGGGGAGAAGCCAGAATACCTTACAGAAAGAGGCTGCTCCCTGCAGCACCATATTACATACAATTTCCCTTTGGTCCCACTTTCCCATGAGACCACACTGGGGAGAAAATTCTGTTTCCGAAGCTCCATGAAAGCCTTGTATCCTTCAACAAAACTCCTTTGAGAGATGCTTGAGCAGGCCTTTATTCTTGGCAATTAAATGAACCCAGTTGAAGGTGTCTATGACCATCTCCCTGAACCACCCTTGTCCGTGCATAGGTTTCATCCTTTCTTCCTCCCAGATGCATGTAAGCATCATCATTCCAAGGTACAGCTCTCTCCTGTGATGCCTAGGTCCTGGGTACAGAAATGCCCAGGTTCATTCACAAGTAATTAGCTGTAATGCGTCATTGGCAGGAACAACTAACTCAGGTCAAACTCACCTGATGGCGAGTTGCTAGTTACTGCATCATGTTGGACATACTCTGTGCTACTCAATTTTTGTTTCAGGCCAGGGATGTGAAAGCAAACAACGTTGGAGATGGAACAGAGGAGCAAGCAGAGTTTATTGGGGATCAGGAGAAATACCAGACAGGAGGGGTTTTCCAGCGGGGATGCCGCTGAGCAGGACCTTAATGGAAAGTCTGCTTGTAGGAAGGGTGGGGAGAGGATACAAAGGGCATTCCATGCAATGAGAATGGTTAAGGGTGCAGGGTCACGAACACATCTAGCTCATTTGAAGAATGCTGATGTATCCTAATGACCTCAGCCAGTCCCATCAGCTATCAGTCATGGCCACTAAGACCTCTGAGGTGCATGGGTGATAGGGGACAGCGAGAAAATGCAGGAGTATTTCCTTTCAAATTTCCTGCTTTGCTCCTATCAATTAAAGGCCAGCGATGTCACCAGGTGTTATTATTGTATGATGAGATATCCTGGGGAATGGGGCTCTCTCTGAATTTCACAGATGAGTCGCATGTGGCACAGAAAGGTGAAGTAATTTACCTGAGGTCACCCAGCAAGATAATGAAACAACCATGACAAGGGTCCATTTTTGCTGACCCCAGCCTCCTGGCATCTTCCACTAGAGACTTCAGGGCAGTCAGCTGTGAACATCTTTTGATCCTCTCCCCAGTGGACTCTATCATGAGGCCTTCCAGGACCTGGCCTTTCATTATTTTTGATGCTGTTTACATATGAGAGAGAAGATACTCAAGGCAGTAAGAATGTAGGAAAGAATGCCAGTTAAAAGTAAAGTCCTTAGGGGCCACAGTGCTCTTCTTTCCCCCCTCTACTTCTCCGCCAACCCCCCTGATTGTTAGGAAAATAATTGAGGTCTCCATCTGACTCCCAGCTGAGGGGCTGAGGTTGGGTCAGGGAATTGATGGCCTCTCCTGGCAGTGATGGAGGGGCTGGAGGCAACCAAGGTTAGAAATGCAATTTCACAGAGGAGTTGAAGATGCTGGGAGGTGGGGCAAGAGGCAGAGAGGAAGGAGGGATTAGTGTGGGGAGCTGCTGAGGGCTGGTGGCAGGCCTCCACAGCCAAGCAAGGGGCTCCCTGGAGCCCACAGGAAAGTGAAGGTTCTCTGTTGATTTCCACAAAGAGTTCCTTATTAGGAGACTAACTTTTCTGCCTTCTAAGTCTCCCTGTCCCTTAAGATTCAGATCGCTTCCCCCAGGAAGACTTCCTTGACCAGCCTCAAGGCTGAGCTATAAATCCCTCCTCTCCTACAATCCCATATCATTGCTCTATCTCAGCTTTTATGGCTTGGTACTGGGATAGTGTATGTGTGTCCTGTGTTGGTGAATGTGTTACTGTGTGTATGCATGTGTGTTTGCATGCATGTGTGTGTGCATTTTGCGCTTGTCTGTTTGTGTGTGCGTCTGTTCCCTGCTGGACATAGACAGCTTGAGGGCGGGCATCAGGCACACAGTCAAATCTCAACACATGAAGGAAATGAATGAATTGACTGCATGAACTAACAAATGAACTATTTGGGGAAACAACACGGAGGACAGAGTCCTGCTACGTTTATTTTCTATCTACACCTACTAGGAGCAAGCCTCCTGGAAGTCAGGGACTCGGTCTAGCTTGAACACTGCTGGGAGCCCGTGTCTAGAGCAGGGTTTCTTGGTCCCACCACTGCTGACGTTTGAGACCAGATAGTTTTGTTGTGGGGCCATCCTTGCATTATAGGATGTTTAGCAGCATCTCTGGCCTCTACCCACAAGATGCCAACAGCAGCCTCCACCTCCCAACTGTGACAACCTAAATTGTCTCCAGACATTGTCAAATATCCCCCAGTTGAAAACTGTGGACCTACAGGGATGCTTGGCACAGAGTCAGATCTAATTACTGTATTTTGCTGAGTATAATGCACTCCCATGTATAATACACAACCACGTTTTTGGCCCAAACCTTCAGGAAAAAACTCTTTCGTTTCAATTTTTTAATTCAATTTTTTATTTGCTTATATTTAGAAATGAAACTGATTATCGTATTCTAGGGTATTGTTTTGCATACAGATATTGTTACTGCTTTCTAGAGTTACACTTTTAATGCATAAGCAAAAATAAAAGAATTTAAAACATTTATATAGATACGGAATTAGTACTACCCATGTATAATGTGCACCCTTATTTTTACCTCAAAAATTTGGGCAAAAAAGTGCACATTTTACATGGCAAAATATAGTAATAGAGCTGACTAATTATCTGGCCTTTCAAAGCCTTGCAGCTACCTCTGGCTTACCCAGGATGATGGTCAGCCCTAGGACACTGGCACCTGGGTCAGGGCTGAATACCAGAAGAATGTGAGGGCAGAACTTCCAGACCCTATCTGCAGTACGACTGGCAAGAAATGCTGTGAAATATGAGCTCACTGCTCTTCCCCCTGCAGGTAGGAACCATCCTTAACATCGTTGCATCCCAGACCTAGATGTTCAAGATGTCACTTCCTACCCCATCTGCTCAGCACCCACGCACCGAATGGGGATTTGATTCCAGTTCCTGAACAGAGAATAACCATCCCTCATGGCTCCTCTTTGGAGCCCGTTTATTCAACAGTGCCTGAGATAACACCCAGCTCCTGCATGAGCTCAGGTAACTAGGCCAAATCTCTTGGCTTTTTTCCCAAGTGACTACCTCTAAGACCAATATGGAAATGTAATCTCATGAAGAGACTACCAAATTCTCTGAATGCTAAGCTACAGTGGGTGATAAGGGACATGACCCGGAGGTTCCCCACTGGTGGGGGAATTGCTATTGTGTGTGCAGCGTGCGTGTGGAGTGTGTGTGTGTGTGGCACGTGTGTTCCATCTTCCTTCTCCTGTGGGGCTTGGCGCTAAAACCAGAGGCCTCTCAAAGGCTGCCAGGTTAATGTTCCAGGGGTCTTGCAGAAGGTGAGGGCAGGTAGACAGTTATGACTTGGCTGAGGCAGACAATTGCAGGTATGCAAGCAATGTTGAATGAAACTGGGTACCTTTCAGAAATTAGACCATCCACCGAAAAGAGCAGAAAACAAGAGAATACTAGAGGGCTAACAGGGATTCTTATATATTCCTTGCATCAGCTGGTATTAGCATGTTGGGCACTCATACTGGAACAAAGAATGTAAGGACGGCAATGGTAATCATTACAGGGCTGAAATAGAGAGGATATTGGAGGACTCTTTTTACTGAATCCTCTGGTTTTGGGTTTTTTTCCATCAACTACATTGTCAGTGTCTCAGGGCAGGGACCAAGAGCCTTATGTTTCATTATCCTCCACACTGCCTTGCATATAGCACAGAGTGCAACAAAGTTGTGCATTTGTAGCTGATGTTTAAGACACCTGATGTACATTGACTTAGAGAAGTGAACTTTAGATAAAACAGTTTGGCCCCTTTGGTTCTCTGGCATCAGACCAGGTCTGCCTGCTGGTTGCCTGGAGACAAGATCCAAGAGGCATCTATGGCTGTTCTTTCACTCAAAAAATAAACCTGAGAACCACAGGGCTCCCCCAGCTCCCTTCCATACAAATCCATGCTCTACAGGGCACCGGGGATATATGGCTATAAGACAGAGAGGTTTCTTTCCCTCATGAAGCTAAACAAGACCCAGAACCCTAGGGACACAGCCACCATTTTGGAGGATAGGTGGGAAGGATGGAGAAAAGACCAGAAGGCACTGGCCAGGCTAGTGACTGGAAATCCTTATGTCTAAAATTGGTATGTATGCCCATCCTTCTCACTTATGCAAACCCATCTGCAGAGTCTTCTCCAGCCTTTGGTAGACCGACCTGCCCACATCCCAGGTTGCCCTCAGCCTAGCCCATGTGCTTACCCAAACAGAAGCCCCCTGCCATGGCACTAGGGATTCGCCAAGGTCCGCAATAACCCAGAGCCTTTGGTCCCTGAGATGGTTTTAGTTGCAGAAGGCCCTGCTACACAAAACTCTATATCCCCTCTGTAGCCAATCTGAATAGTCCTGTAGCAAATGATGAGGCTGGGTCAGTAATTTTAAAACTACCTTACAAAGAAAACCTCAGGCCCTGATAGTTTTGCTACTGTATTCTACCAAGCATTCAAAGAAGAACTAATACCAATTCTTCATAAGCTCCTCCAAAAGATAGAAGAGGTGGGTACAACTCTCAACTTGTTTTATGAAGCCAATATTACCCTAATACCAAAAACAGACAAAGATACCACCAAAAAAAAAAATACAGACCAATGTATCTTATGAATATGGACACAATAATTCTCAATAAAATAGTAGCAAACTGAATCTTGCTAGGTCAAATCCATAAATCTAAAAAAGACTTATATGGTACAACCAAGTGGGATTTATCCCAGGGATGCAAAGTTGGTTTAACATCTGAAAATCAATTAACCATCATATCAACAGAATAAAAAATAGAAAGTACATGACTATCTCAGTAGATGCAGAAAAAGCATTTGACCAAATTCAGCAACTTTTAATACTAAAAACAGTCATCAAGCTAAAAATATAAGGAAATTGCCTCAACCTGATAAAGGACATCTATGAAAAATCCACAGTCAATATCATACTTAACAGTGAAAGACTGTATGCTTTGCCTCAAAGATCAGGAACAAGACAAAGCTGTCTGCTCTCACCACTGCTATTCAGCATTGTATTGGGGGTTCTGACCAGGGCAATTAGGCAAGAAAAAAAGAAATAAAGGCATCTAGATTGGAAAGAAAAGAGGCAAACTATCTCTATTTGCAGATGAAATGATCTTGTATATAAAAAATCCTAATGAATCCACTATAAAACTATTAGAACTAATAAACAAGTTCATCAAGGTTGCAGGATATAAGATCAATATACAAAAATCAATTCTATACTTGCAATTAACAATCCAAAACTAAAATAAAGAAAACAATTCCACTCACCCTACCATCAAAAAGAATAAAATACTTAGATGTAAAGTTAACGATGGAAGTAAAAAACTTATACTTTAAAAACTGCAGGAGTTTTTTTTTTAAAGAAGTTAAGGGAAGTGGTAAAAAATCCAATGTTCTTAATTTTGTTAAGATGAAAATATTCTCCAAACTTATCAATAAAGTCCTTGTAATCCTGATCAGAATCCCAGCTGACGTCTTTGTAGAAATTGACAAGGCGATTCTAAAATTCATATAGAATTGCATGAGACCTAGAATAACTCAAATAACCCTTAAAAAGAAAATCAGAGTTGAAGGATTCACACTTTTCAATTTCAAAGCTTACTACAAAGCAACAGTAATCAAGACAGTGTGGTACGGGCATAAGGATAACAGATAAATCAATGGAATGGAGAGTCCAGAAATAAACTCATATGTCTATGGTCAAATTGTTGATTTTCAAAAAGAGGGCCAAAACCATTCAATGGGGAAAAGAATAGTCTTTTCAACAAATTAGTTTGGGGCAAGTGGAAAACTATATGCAAAAAGAAATGAAGTTAAATCCCTACTCCATATCATGTACAAAAATTAACTTGAAATGGATCGAGGTCCTAAACATAAGAGCAAAAACTCAAAAATCTTAGAAGAAAACATAGGGGTACATCTTTATAAGCTTGGATTTGGCAAAAGTTTCATAGGTATGACACCAAAATCACAGCAAGCAAAGAAAGATAGAAAAACTGGACTTCCTCAGAATTAAAAGGTTTTATTCTTCAAAGGACACCATCAAGAATGTAAAAAGACAACTCACACAGTAAAAAGAAATATCTTCAAATTATATTTCTCATATGGGTTTGTATTTAGGACACATAAAATTATCTTACAACTCAATAATAAACAAAAATATCCCAATTTTTAAATTGCCAAAGGCTCAAAACAGGCATTTCTCCAAAGAAGCTAAACAAATGGCCTATTGGCCTATTGGTACATGAAATCTCAATATCATTAGTCATCAGGAAAATGCAAAACCCACTAGGATGGCTAAAATCAAAGTCAGATACCAAGCGGTAAGAATGGGAGTAATTAGAAACCTCAAACAAGGTTGGCAGGAATACAAAGTCGTGCACCCACTGTGTGAAACAGTCTGGTAGTTCCTCAAACACTTAAACACAGAGTTGCTTTTATGACCCAGAAGTTCCTAGGTATATGCCCATAAGAAATGAAAACATCCACACAGAAAATGCACACAAATGTATACAACAGCGTTATTTATAATAACCAAAGGGTGATATAACTCAGATGCCCATCAACAAACAAAATATGGAATAAATACTGATATAAGCTACATCATGATTAAACCTTGAAAAGTTTCTTAGGACTGGGAGAGTAGATGAGGTGACAACTAAAGGGCATGGGGTTTCCCTTGAGATAATGAAAATGTTCTAAAAATTGACCATGGTGATAGTTGCATATATTTATACAAAACCATTGAAGTCTGCACTTTAAATGGGTAAATTTTGGTATGTGAATTATATCTCAATAAAGTGGCTTTTATCTTTAAGGAAAACTTTATGTCCTCAAAAACATTGGCATGGTTAGAATTTTAGAAAAGACAACCTCCATCTTAACTCTCTGATTTTACAAATGCAGAAACTCTGGTCCATAAATGAGTATTAACCAAATCCCAGTCACACAGCACATGAATGACAGAGCCAGGACTAGAGCTGTTACCCAATTGCCATAGGCTTGAGATATCATTCAGCCACTGACTCAGTTTTTCTATCTGTAACACAGGTGCTTCCTCTGAGGCCTTATTTTCCAAACCACAGCCCCAGTGCTAAAAGGGGAGAAGACATACATAAAGATTAAGGAATTCCAGGTGAGGCTGAGAGTTTCTCCCTGCACCGTGGTTTGGGGTATCTCTCTTATCTCTGGTGTGCCTGACAGCCCCATCAGCAGGGCCTTTTCTGTCCTGGCCCTGCTGTGCCCTGGGATCAGAGCCCAGGGCTAGTCAGGGGGAACCTGGCTCTCTCCATCAGCATCTCAGACTCACTGGGTTCCTGCTTCTGGAGAAGGGCTGTGATGGATTAGTGATGTCTGGAAGCACTTTACAACCAGCGACAAATTATGCTTAATTCCTCTTGTATTCATTAGTGTGACATTAATCTTGATAGACTCATTTTAGGATATAAGGTGAGAGAGCACTGTGTATATCCAGTCTCCCCAAATCACTTGGGCTGTTGAGTCTCA
Source organism: Mormoops blainvillei (assembly GCA_004026545.1). Taxonomy (NCBI): domain Eukaryota; kingdom Metazoa; phylum Chordata; class Mammalia; order Chiroptera; family Mormoopidae; genus Mormoops; species Mormoops blainvillei. The sequence goes on along the minus strand of PVJD01003468.1, from coordinate 110,191 downwards.
ACCTGAAATTGCTGGGATACTCTTTTCTAAAAGCCACCCAGGAATCCCTTGTCAGGAGGTAGGGATATGATTGTAAACGTGCTGGAGTCTCAGTGTCCCAATAGGGTCAGAGCAGAGGACAGAGGCTTACGGGTCCTAGGTGCATGTGGAGGGCTGACATTGGATGTGGTGAGCCAGCCACCACCTGGGAAGCCTGCATTTCATGAGTTGCTGCAGGATTCTAGTGACCAGACACCAGCCTGCACTCAAGCCACAGTGGCAGCTACATGACCCGTGACTGTACAATGCCCAGGTCCCCAAGACCTCACTGCTCTGCTCTGAGGCCTGAAGGCTCCACATTATCCACAGGGCCCCATCCAAGCTCTTCCAAGAGCCCTGGTCCAGGTGACGGTGGCCAGTGTGCAACCTGAGCAAATGTCTCCTCTGTTGAGATCCCAGTCCCCTCATTCTTAAAACTGAAAGAGAAACCTGGTGGAGGGCAGTACCAGGTAAGTAATGCAAATGAGTAGAGTGGAGGGGACTGGGGGCATCTGGAAAATACAGGCTGTATCTACAGAATTTTAAAAATTAACACAAGTAATGATTATAATTAATGCTCTATGGACAAAACGTAGTATTTACAATGTGCATCTGGCCCACCAGCTTAGCACCCACCCCACTCTAAACTTTCCCCAAGTTCCCTTGTAACTGTGATATTCCATGATCTTCAAAACATCTATCACACAGCCTTCTCCCACCTCCGGCCTCCCACCCCATTCACTGCCTCACCCCCGTGACACGGACCAACTGGCTCACCAGCACCCTCTGTGACAATCTTGCCACCAGCTCTGTGCTTTTGCACATGTTGTATACACCCTTCTCTCTAGGGCCTCTCTCTAAACCCTCCCACCCTTCCAGTCCCAGGTCAAGGCTGATCTTGTCCCATTGACCTCTCAAGGCCAGGGTAGCCTTTCCCTCACCTGACCCACATAGTTGTGATTCTGCAGATGCGGCCTCCAAGGACAGGTTCTTTCCTGCATCCTTCCGACAGCACTGGTGTGAACTGCCGGCAATGTGACAGCAGAGGCCACGTGCTAGGATGTGCAGCAAGATGGCACTGAGGCCGGGGGCTCTGCTCATCCCTGTCACAGGAAGAGGATGAGGCACTAAACTCCCATCAGGAAACTGTCTCATGTGAGACATGGGTTTGTATGGTCCTCTATGTGAGGTCCTTTCACCCTCAAGACAATCTAACATCATCTGTTCCTTGACCCCGATTTTACTTATGAGAAAACTGAGGTCCGGAGGAGACCTACTAAAAACAAAATGAGATCTTGGTTTGGATCAATATTTGTCTTTTTGTTGTTGTTGTTGTTGTTGTTGTTAAAACAAAATGGTCATAGCCTTCTCTTCCTCCCTAAAGTAGGGACAGGGTTGGGAATTCTCACTGAGGTAGCCAAAGTCATCAATATCCCATTTAAGAGGAAAATATGGTTAACAATGTATAATGTGTGAGAAAAGAATGGAAGCAACAGCACCGAACTCTCCTTAGCAACCTCTTCACCCCACAACATCAAAACATTTTGGCATCTTTAAGATTAAGGCAGGAGACAGCCCCTGGCCTCTAATTGCTCTCAGTCAAAGGCTGTAGCTAACATGTTATTAAATATGTAAATAATATGAAAGCCAGAAGAGAATTAATATTTCATATATAATGAGTTAAGATGAATTCTCCTGTGTCTAATTTTCTGTTTTTAAATACACAACGCACTGTGGAGTCCAAAGTGATTTATGGTATTTTATACTGGTTAAAGACATTCGGGGTTTCTCTGAAGCAGCTTCCTAAATGATTAACCTGAATATTATTATTACAAATAGAATTTGTTTTTTAAAAAATTAATTCTGTGGTTAATCAGAATAAAAAGCATGGCGATCTTTGCTGGTGGGCCGACTTTAAATGAGGAAAAGGAACTGAGAGGGGGGTTACAAACCCTAATGCCTCTGGGGCCTGGCAAGTAAATGAATGGAGCCGGCTATAGGCAATAGGGGGAGGTGGGGACTGCAGCAAACTGTGAGAGTCCAAGCCCCTTTAGTGGAAGAGCCAGTTGCCCCAAGCCCCAGGTTCAGATTTTTCTGTGAAATTTATTGATATATAAAGGGGCTTCCTAGATGCAATGTTTTCAAACACTGTGGATTCAAGAGTATCCGGGGGTACTGCCAAATTGCAGCTGCCAGACTGAGACGTGTGGCTGGAAGGACAGTGCCACCAAATCCAGGTCGTTCAATCCCTAGTGCAGCGGAAACAGTGTGACCTCACCCTGACTAGATGGTAATCTGGTGAAAGTAAAATCTGACTAGTCAGGCTTTTTGGAAGGCAATTTAGCAAGAAGTGGGAAAGTGTAAACCCTTCAGCCTGCCAGTTCTACTTCTAAGAGTTAATCCTACAGGAATAATTAAGAATTACCCAAAAATTCCAATATGATAAGTGTTCTTTAAAACAGCAACCAAAAAATGGAACTAACCTTAAGGTCCAACAGTCATGTATGATTACCGAATTATATTATGATGCCTGTAAAAACATCACAACTATGCAGTCTTTGACAAATATCGGCATTCGAAAATAAACTTAAAGAAAGCATGAATGAAATACACTTACAGTATGATTGTAATAGTGGTTTTTTTTAATGGACGTACATTTATCTGCCCAAAGAAAAGGTGGGAAGGTGATATACCAAATAGGTTCAGCAATGGTTATCTCTGCATGGGCGGTAAAATTTTTAGGTAAATTCCATCTTTTTCTTTTCACTTATCTCTGTTTTTTAAGTGATTTCAAATGAACTCTCAATGCTTCTATATGAGAGCAGTGAAAAAATAAGCTTGATATGATGTTGTACCATGTAAACAACACTGGTTTGTGGAAGTTCGCCCATCTAGATCCCCTTTTTCACTCTGTTGATGACTCTGTGTGAGCTGTTGAGGCTCTCACTTCCTGGGTCTTACAGTCCTCACCTAAGGAATGAATGATGGTACTGCATAATTTCTACAGTCACCCTGTGATTTGACACCACAGTCAGGGGACTTACAGGACATGGCTGCTCATCTATTTATTCACAAGAATTGACTGACTGCCAGATGGATGCCAAGGTTTATGCCAGACTCTGAGCCTGACACTGTCCCCCAAAACCAACCAGGTGAGAGTTGGAAAGGGACAGGGAAGCAGCACTCACCACTACCTTACCACGTCGTGTTTAAACACAGGACTCTATAGAACACGGAGGAGGGCCACCTACTTTAGGGACTAGCCAGAGATTTCCTAAAAGAAATGATACCAGAGCTGAGTCATAAAAGATGAGCAGGAATTAGCCATCCAGATAAGGAGGAGACAGAGAAAGGCTTTCCCGGAGAAAGAAAGGGTGTGTACGAACATACAGAGGTGAGCATGGCATGCTGATGTTGGGGGACAAGAGGTAGGGACTAGATCTTAAAGGTGCTGTGTTTCCTGCTTAGGAGTTTGGGCTTTATACTGGGGTGAAAGGAGCCCTGAGGTTTTTAAAAATTAAGGAATTCATGTGGCCAGATTCTTAAAAATCTCTGTGGTAGCAGGAAGGTGGATTGAAGGGAATAGGGCGCCGAAGAGCCTGCTGTAACAGTCTAGGTTGGAGATGGTGGCAGTGGTGATGGAGGCATGAGACATCAGGACCCACAGCGTGGGTAAGGCAGAGGAAGGAAGCTAAGATGACTCTGCGGTTTCAGGCTTTGACAGTCAGTGGATGGTTATGCCCTTCACTAAAATAGGAATTACTGATCAAAGAGAAAATTTGAGGAAAAGGCCCATATGAAGCTATAGAAGCTTATGGAACATCCAAGTGGATGTGTCAACTAGACAAATAAATGAATAAATCTGGATTTCAAGAAAGGTCTAGATTTAGAATTCATCAAAGGATCAGCTATAGTAGAAGCCAAGGTAGGGATGAGATGACCCAAGAAAAGAGACAAGTAAGCTGTGCGGAACCCCAGAAACCACAGGCACAGAGGGGCCAGATGGAGACAGAGGAAGGAGGTCACTGAGAAGGATGATTCAGTGAGGCAGGGGGAGAGCTGGAAGAACAGAAGGCCAAGAGGAAGAACATTATAAGAAGCAGGAAATGACGAGCAGTGTCAAATCTTTCTGCAAGGTCACTTAAGATGGAACCACTGGCCCTGGCAGAGTGGTCCAGTTGGTTGGCATATCATCCATAGGCCAAAATGTTGTGTCTTTGATCCCCAGTCAGGCATATACTGGAGGCAAACGATCGATGTTTCTCTTTCACAGTGATGATTCTCTCTCTCTCTCCCCCCTTTGCATGCTCTCTCTCTCTCTCTCTGCCCGCCACCTCCTCTGTTTCTCTCAGCCCCACTTCCTCTCTAAAATCAAAACCTTATCCTCTAGTAAGGATTTTTTTAAAGACAGAACCACTGGTGGCATGGAGGTGGAAGTAGAGCGCACAGGAGAGTGAGTGACAGTGTGTGGAGCAGGTGTGGAAGCAACCAACACGTGCTGTGCTCCTCACAGAACCAGGCACAGAGCAGGGTTTCAGAAAAGGTTGACTTAGTTCCTCTCTGCTGAGTTCCCTACATAGAATCATGCTCCTCCTTTTTCTGAAATTGTGCTACTGACTTGGGACAATGGGTACAGTAATTCCATCAGGATGCAGTCAAGGTCACAGAAGGAGAAAGAGCCATGCTGCCAGTTCTCCAGCAACCTGAGTATATGACCTCATCTGACCCTTCAGGATATATTTCCCAGCCTGTCCTAGAGCACTCACAGCTGGAAAGATAGCCTGGGAAAGGGATTCCACCTACGAAAACAGTGAAGGGTTTTCCATTATGGGAAGCAGGTCAAAGAAAGGGAAAGACAGAGAGTTAGGGGTCCTAAAGGCCAAAGGGGTAACAAACCCCAATCTTGCATCCTAGGCCTCAGCTTCTGAATTGCCCCACCTGTCCAAGCATCATATTTCATGTCTCCCCTAGCATCCTGCTGAGGTGATCCCAGAACAAGACCTTCAAGACATCTGAGACAGCTGCTGTGCCAGACTTCTCCCACTCGACCATAATGCTCCACCAGCCTCTGCTGGGACAGGCCGCCCATGCAGCAGTGGAAAGAGCTCTACACCTAGGGTTTCCCAGACCTGAGATAAACCATAGCTTACATAGTAGCTAGTAATACTATTCATGAAATACTTCCAGGTCCCCACCTTCTGGATGAATACTAAGATTGTCCATCGTGGCCTCCATGCTTGGATGGGGTCATGTGACCACTTTGAGCCAGTGAGTTGTGAGCAGAAGTGAAGCGTGCAGCTTCCAGGCCAAACACTTAATCTGTGCTGATATGACACCCGCCGAAGGTCTCTCTTCCCCTCTGCATCAGAGGGTGGCTATTTTGACAGCCTGGGTCCCAGAGAAACAATGATGAGGAGCCCCCAGCCAATCCTGGATGGAAATATAGCAAAAACTAAAGCTTTGTTCTCTTGAGCTATGGGGCTTGTTATAGCAGCAAAACCTAGCCTATCCTGATTGACACAGCCTGTCTCCAGGGCAACCTTGGGCAAGCAACTTCACCCCTCTGAGACCAACATCCTCACTGGCCAAGACTGGGAAGTAGCAATCAATTTTGCTTGAGAGATTACTGAGAATCAGAGGAGGAGCATGTAGACCTGAGCAGTAGCCCCTCATGCACAATAGTGCATGTTAAAAGGGCTCAGCACCTCCTGGGACAGAACTCAGACGCTGGGAAGGTATGCCTGTTCCAGGACCCACAGAATCCTGACAGCTACACAATTTGTCCTCAGGCTTCCCCTTGGCCCTCCCAGAACATGTTTGCTCCTTCTTTCTATTACAGCCTCTCAGAGATCTGAGAAATGTGGGCTGCGTGTGAGTGTACGTGTGTGTGTGTGTGTGTGAGACAGACAAAGAGAGAGAGAGAGCGTGAAGCTACTGTCTGTTAGGCTATCACATGCCAGGGCCTGTGCCAGGACTTCACACGCCTTATCAATAATCCTCCTTCCCAGTGCGTGAGGCAAGTATACTTTTCCCCACTATAGGGAAAGGAGAGACGTACTGGTTACACCCTGCTCGCCACCCCGCCACCCCATCCATTTCTCACCCTCCCTGCCTGGTTCTGGCCTGGGAGACAGCCCCTAAGGACTACGTCAGCCACTGGCTGGCAGGAGTCTGAAGGGGAGAGGACAGACAGTATGTGTTTCTTCCCCACTCCCTTCTTGCTCAGACCACTTCCCCAACCTGGCTGCAGGCACCCCTCCTCTGTGTGCCAAGCTCACACAGGGATCTGCTAGCACTGTCCCCATCACCCGGTGCCCTCAGCCCTGGGGAGGGTCAGGATGCACTGTGGTTGCTAGTCACTGAGAGGGTCGTCATTTCTTGGGTGTTCCCCTACCGCTGCTCACGCAGAGCAGTTTTCTCTTCATTGGAACCATCTGGATGAATTCTGTTTTTGTTTTGTTTTTTCCCAGAGCCCTGAATTCACACCCAGGTCTCTGAAACCCAGCCCCACTCTCCTATTACCCTACCCCACTCCCTGCCTCCTCTGTCGGAGCCCCTGTGGAGTCTTCTCAGCCGACAGCTCGCTACACTGCCCTTTCTGCACGTGACACAGTCTGGAGGTCCCTCATCTCCACCCCAATCCCTAGGCATGTCAGCTTGGGAAGGGGGCTGCCCAGAAACAGCCTAGGGGCACAGCCCCTGCTCCATGAACCTCAGCAGGACTGCTCCTCTGACTCCTGCCCTGGCTCACGCCTAGACTGGCCACCTGCCGCGGGGCACTTCCACCATCCTGGCTGGCCCCAGCACTTCAGGATACCAGGATCCTGGCCAGGCAGTGGCAGGCTGAGGAAAACCCACGGACACTGCTTTTTGGGGGTCATCAGAGGCAGGACAGCCCAAGGCCAGAGAAGGCCAGGCATTTTCCATCTGGGGCTTCCTTTGTATTGTCCTTGCTTCTGCTATGGCAAGTGGGTCAGATCTTTGTCACCCTTAAACCAACAATGCATGTGAAACAACAGCCCCCAGGGGCCATCAATTACCACAGGCCAGTCCCCTCTGAAAACCTCAGCAAGGCCCGCAGCATCCGCTCCTGCCACCTGCACCATGCAGCTGAGCAAACACGGAGTGACCAGAACTCTCCAGGGTCAGCCAGCGGTGGATTCCTCTTCGTTCCCCTCCCTAGCTGATTCCTAAGCCAAGGGCACAGAAAGCCGGCCTCCGTGTGGGAAAGACCCCGAACACCTCCAGGAAAGCAGGCCTCTGGGCTGCTCTGGGAGCAGAGGAAACAGTTACCTCGGGAAGAGGTTTCTGGGTCAGATCTGTCTCTGTCAAGATCAGTTATGGGATCTTGAGCAAGTCCCTCTACTTCCAAACTGCACTCTCAGCCCCACTTCACTGACTGGAAAGCAAGCCCCGACTCTGGGCTGGTGTAAGGGACACGTGCATTAAAGTTAATAACACAAATATTTCTGGAGTGCCTCTTGGGTGTCCAGCCCTGGGCTAAGCACTTTGATTCTACCACTTAATTCCTCTGCCACCCTATGAGGCTTGACATAGTGAGACCCTCGCTGGGCAGGGGAAACCAAGGCTCCGTGTGGTTAAGAAACTTGTCCAAGATCACACATCTAGTAAAAACTAATGCTAAAATTTGAACCCCAGGCCCTCTGGTTCTATAGCTCTCATTCTTTGTTTTTTCCTTTATTCTTTTTTAAAATTTCAGATCTCTATGGCTTTACTTTTTCCTTTTTTTCTATTGGAATTTCCAAACATACACAAAGGTAAAGAGAAGAACACACTGAACCCCTCCCCCTATAGCCCATCACCCAGCTTCAACCATTCCTAACATTCTGCTGTTTTTGTTTCGCCTGTCCCACACCTTTTTTTTTTTCTTTTAGAGAATTTTAAAACAAATGCCAGGCATGGATTTCACCAGTAAGTATTTTGAGGGCAGATCTGGAGAGCCCTTATTCTTCACTGTCACTTGAACACCTTGACGGCACTTCATAAAGGGCCATGAACAATCTGAAAGGCTGGGCTTCCTTGAAAGACGGGTCAGACAGAACACAGGCCGAGCCAGCCGAGGGCTCAGATCCCAGCTTTGTCACCATGTCTCTGTGGGCCGCTTGATGTGCTCTGCCTCTCTGACTGTCCAGCTCTTCTGTAAAATGAAGATCATGGTTGGAATTTCGCTGAGTTGTCATTTAAACAAGATAATGAATGTTGATGGCCCATCACATGGGATAGGCTCAGTACACTGAGTTCCCCTTCCTAGGCCCAATGTAATCATTCCCTGGGGCTGCGATAACAAAGTACCACAAACTGGGTGCCTTAAAACAAGAGAAATTTATTCTTTCACAATTCTGAAGGCCAGAAGTTCAAAATCACAGTGTTGGCAAGGTCATGCTCTCACTCAAGGCTCTAGGAAGAATCTGTTCTGGGCCTCTCTCCCAGCTCCTGGTGGTTGCTGGCAATCCTTGGCATTCTTTGGCTTGTGGCAGCATAATTTCAATTTCTGTGTCCACCCTCACATGCCCTTCCCTTCTGTGTGTGTGCCTGTGCTCAAATTTCTTTTTTCTTGTAAAGACCCCACTCGTTTGATTAGGGCCCACCCCACTCCTCTGTGACCTCGTCTTAACTTGATCATATCTGCAAAGGCTCTATTTCTAAATATGGTCACAGTCACAAGTCCTGGATGGTCATGAGCTGGGGTGGCAGGAACACAATTCAGCCAGCTTCCCCAAACTGCTGCCTGCTTCTCAGGCCTGGGTGAGCCTTTCCAGCAGGCCTAGAGACACCCCCTGCTGCCCACCTGAGGCTGAGGAAGCCAACCCCAGGGGGAGAAGAAGATTCTCTCTGATACTCTTTGCCCTACATCAACCATCCCAGCTCCTAGTTGCTCAGAAATCCAACACTGCTCCCCGGCACTTCTGGAGAAGGAAATCCATCCTGAGGGGTGTCTGCCTGCCATCTGCTTCCTGCTGCACAGGACAAAACCCTGCTCTCACACCCTGCCGTCCCTCCTGAGTTCACCCCAGCCCTCCCTGCTGTCCCCACCACCACCCACCAACCATCCTCAGGAGCCTGGCGCACCAAGCCTGTCTTGGAATCCTCATCCATGCTCTTTGTCACAGTGGCCCTTTGCCTGGGTAACTCCCATCATCCTTAGGTCTCACTTTCACCACCCTGAAGCCTTCCTGAGCCCATTCAGAGAGTCCTTCGTATAGAGTCTCTCTTGTAGCACCTTGTTTTCCCATCCAAAGCACGGAGAACAACATATACTTTTTCCAGCGTTTGATCATCTCTGTCCTTACTTGCTCCCCCACTGGAAGCCCCATGTGGGCAAGTAACCTGATATATTTCATTTGCCTCCCTATTCCCAGGACTTAGTGCAGTGTCTGGCACATAGCAGATGCTTAATACATTCGTGTTGACTAAATCAATAAACAAGTTACCTCTCCAGAACCACCTAATTGTGCAAAGGAGAATTTAGATCAAAGAGAGAGGGCTTCTCTTCCTTATGACAAGATAGGTTTCCCATTAAGAAGCACATAAAAACTCCCTTGTTAGGAAGTTCCTTCCCCCTGTGGCCTCCAAGCATGGCTCTGAGCTTGACCCCCTCATCACAAGGAGCCCGCACACCTTTGCCAAGCTCCTCCATTGGTTCCCGTGGGACTGGCACTCACATTCTTCCACATGAGTCTTCCTTTCCGCAGCGAAGCGGCCCCGGGGTCTTCTGTTCCTCCCCTTCGCTCGGGCTCCTGGCCTCAGCCACAGCTCCTCTGCTGCTCATTTCATCCAAGTCTCTTCTTAGGTTCCACCTCTGGGTCCAAGGCCTCAGAGGGAGGCATTCCAGTATGGGAGACCCTCAGTCTGATCTGCCACCCTTGGCTGGCCTGCTCCTTATTTCAGACTGGCCTCCCATTGCTAATGTGTGGAATTTGTGGGATCCCTGGACCCAAAACATAAGTCAGCCATACTGTTGGTCCATGGCCCATGGCCCATGCAGTCAAGGCATGGGGCCACATCACAGTACGACCTGCCCAGGACACAGCATAGGGCAGCCTCCGTTCCACCTGTGCTGCCTCCTCTGGAAAGTATCTCCAGCAAACAGCCTGACCTCCCCATGCTGTGAAGGCAGCCCCGAGAGCTCCTCTCTGCCAGCAAACCAAGTTGACTGCTGAATGTTAAGAATCTAAAAGTCCAGCAAAACCACAATGGGATCAAGACTTGGGCCAGGGTTTAAACCAACAGAACTAGACCTTGCACCCTGGCCTGTACTGTTTCCCTCCGCCCTGGATCTGGCATTTCCAGCCCAGCTCTCTGGCCCCTCTCTTGCCCTGTGTGGGCCGTGGGTGGCACTGGAAAACCTGCGCTGTTTTGGGGAAAACCCAGCCCTCCCCAGCTGTACGCCGCAGGGCAGATGTGGATGAATGTCAGGCAGGCGTCAGAGAAATGTCACTCCACCAGCTGCACCCCTCCTGCGTGTCCCATGAGGCATGTCCCTTCTTCCTAAGGCCACTTGTCTGAAATGGGAGGCCAGCCCTGGAACTTCTCAATCAGAGAATTCCTGCTGTTCGGGACTTGTTTTATTTTTTTCTCCCCCTTCTCACTCTATAGCATTAGTAATAACTGGCTCATATACCCACATGAGTCAGCCTTGCTGGAGGTCCGATTAGCTCGCCCACAGGCACCCATTAACTCTCCCACGGACCCTGGGTATCAGGCAGCAGGCAGCTCCCTTAGTGGGCCAGCAGCCTGGCTCCTCCTTCAGCCCCTCTGCAACCAGGGGCCTCTACCCTATTCCCTTCACCTCCTACCACTGCCCGGATCCAGGCCTCATCAGCTCTCTTGACATGTTCCCACCTTCCAACAGGCTCCCTGTCTCTGAGACCATCCCCTGCAGGTCTATCCCCTCCTGGGCGACTTGCAGAATGACTATGTAAAACAAGACCTGCTCATGTCACAACCATGCTCGAAAACCTTCTGTGGCTCCCCATTGCCCAAAAACATAACATTCACTCTCCCTCGACTTACACTTAAGACCTTCTCCAGAGTCTGGCCTCTTCCTCCTTCCACAGCCCCCTTTAGATCTGTTCCCCCACAGAAGCCCTGGAGTGAACTAAATACCACCTACCCCTCACCCCCAGGCTCTGCACCTTTGCTGCTGCCAGTCTTCCCCCTTCAAATACAGTGTCTTAACCAGTTATCCCAGCCCCCTCCCTCAAGCCCTGCTTCCCTCCCTCCCTACTCTTTAAAGTACTTCCCCACCTCCACCATGACTCATTCAATAGCCACACCTTCCCTTCAGGAACTTCGTTGCATCTCTGTCTCTCTGTCTCTTTGCACCTGGTAGGTTCCAACTGTGTTTTCATGTAACTACTTTTATAGGTTTGCTTGTCTTCTCAGTAACATTATTCATTTCTTAGAATTAGCCTAAGTACCCAATAATGGGGGACTGGATAAATAAGTTACAGAATATCCACATAATGAGCAACAAAGTAACCATTAAATATAAGTGATAGGACCTGGCCAGGCGAGTCAGCTGGTTGGAGTGTTGTCTCATATAGTAAAAGGTTGTGGGTTCAATCCCCAGTCAGGGCATAGGCCAAGGTTGTGGATTGGATCCCCGGTCAGGGTGCCATACAGGAGGCAACCAATTGATGTTTCTCTCTCTCTCCCTTCCTCTCTGTCTGAAAATCACTGAACAGATCCTTGAGTGAGGATTTTTAAATAAATAAATAAATAAATAAATAAATAAATAAATAAGCAATGGGAGAAAAGACTGATATAAAAAGATATAGATTATTTATTAATCTGGGAAAGGAGGGGTTAAGAAAAAAATGAGAGGTACCCAAAATGCCCAATTTTTATGCAAATATGTATATGCACAGGAAAAGAATCCAAAAGGTTCTACAACAAAATACTGAAAAGTGGGGTTTTTTTAACTTTATTCATTTATTTTTATTTAGAAAGTGGGGAAGGGAGTGAGAAGGAAAGGGAGAGTGTTATCAAGGTGAGAGACAAAAATCGATCAGTTGCCTTTGGTACTTGCCTCAACCAGGGACTGAACCCACAACCTAGGCTTGTGTCCTGACTGGGAATCAAACCAGCGGCCCTTCACTTTGCAGAATGACGCCCAAACCAACAGAGCCACACCAGCCAGGACAGTGTTTTTTATATGGGTAGTGGGATTATGAGTAATTTTTATTTCTTCTTCTTGCCTGCATTTTCAATAGTCAATATGTATAATTATCTAATAAAAAGCAATAAAATGTATTGTAAAGATTCGTGGGTTACACGCCTTAAAGCACTGTGGAACTAGGCAGGTTCGTTCTTCAGAGTCTTTTGTATTTATCAAGAACAGGCATATAGTGGGCCGCGGTGGCACTGGAAAGCCTGGGCTGAACTGCCGTTGCGTGGGGGAGGAGGACTGACTGAGGGTTATGAAAATCTAGACCTTTCCATGTCCATCAGCCTCAACCACTTTCTTCCAAAGAAGAGGAAGCTGCCGTTGAGGATTTCTCTGGGCCAGGCCCTTTCTGGAGGTGTCACGCCCTGAGTCCCGAATCATTGCTCAGTAGCCGCCTCACGGTTTTGGCAAAGCTACTTTTCTATCCTTTGTTTTTTAATCTGGAAAATGGGAGAGACGATGATGTCAGCCTGTTCTAAGGATTAAAAGAAGCAATGCAAGTAAAATACAGCTCGTACACAGTAAATGTGCAATAACGGTTTGCTGTTGTTACTAAAATAATCAAGATCATATTTTTCATGGAGAGCTGGTCTTTCAAAAATACGGCCATGGAGAACTGATTCCAAGTTTTCCAGGAATGGGTTTGAACTGAGCCAAATCCCCAAGGGCAGGGGCTGGTTGGGAGGCTGGTGAGTACCGTGCCTCAGGGCTCAAGGAAGGACTGCTTTGGGAAGTGCCAAGCCAGTGAACAAGCAGTCACAAGGATGGGTACGAGATGACACTGCCAGGAGTGGACACAGTCCCACAGTTCAGCTTGTTCCTCAGAAGATTCACACACAGTTCAGAGGCCCATGCAGCTTACAAGAAGAAGTGAGGACCCCTTCAGGTCAAAAGGGCTCGCTTGCTGGCTGTCTTTTGCACCACTAGGCTGGCAGAAAGGCCATTCCTGCACCCAAGGGTCCAACAACAGCCACCATGAGAGGACATTCTTGTTCTGTCACAGTTAGATAGGCCTGCCCTCAGCTCCATCAGCCATAGTCAGCCAGGTTAGTTAGAACTTGACGTTGATTCTGCTGCTAGCAATTTCAGGCCAAGAGAAGATGAAAATAAATCTAATAATCCTGAGATCTCCTGCATGAGAAACTGTGAATCAGGGAAACTGTTCTCTACCCCCCAGTCACTTCTCAGGACAGAGCACTGCACCCTTCTCTGTCCCCCTTCCCTGTGTTTTTTCCCAGTTCATCTCCAAAAGCCACAGCACAGCAGAGCCACACACACTGTGTGAGTCCAGACACCAGGGTTCCCAGACCAGGGCCTGGGCCCACTCTTGAAGCTTCATCCCTCACCATTAAATGTCAGCCTGCCAAGTAAATCTCAAATGTCAGCACACAACTAGAAGATGAACGGGTACATACAGTCATGTGTTCCCTAAATATGTCACAATAAGCCAGCGTGCTGTACTAGGTACAGGGATGAAACCATTCATTCATCAGACTTTATTGAGCGCCTGTTGTGTACAAGACACTGGGAGCTGCCATTCGTTTCCTGCCTTGGAAATCAAACCAGAAGGAAGTCAAATGCCCTCCTTCCCACGCCCTCCCCATCAGACTTGACACTTCTTGGAGCTAAGCCTCAGTTTTGAAAACAATGAGCTGCCCACAGGGGTGTGAACTGCCCTCTCAGCATTGATGACTTTCACTTATTAAAGTAAAGGTTGTGCTTTAAGAAGGCTGTGCTTCGGTGTTCAGGGCATAGGCAATGCCTCTCACAGTGATGCCCTCCGCATTCCTGCACCTTTCTGATGGCAGATCATCACACGATCATCCTTTCCAGTGCCTCTCGGGAAGACAGAACTGTCTTTCTGGGGTTGATAATTTCTGTTCACTCCCACACTGAATGACCCCAGAGTACCTGAAGTGCCCTTGTCTCCCCTCGCTGTCACACAGGTTTTCTGACACCCCATCAAGGAAGCAAAATACAAAATCTTTGTCCCCTTCTGGTCATTCAAGTGCTATATTCATTCATTCGTTCAACAAAGGCTCTCTGGACACCTGCTCTGTGTCAGGCTCTGGCTGAGGAACTCATACTAAGAGATCAGAAATGAGTGAAGCCTGTCCCTACCCCCTTACAGCCATGTTTGCTGACCTGAGGCAAGCCCCTTTCACCTCCCAGACACTCAGTATCTTCCTCCATCTCCAAGTGGGGAAATAGATCTGCAACAGCCTTTAAAGCTGATCTAGCCAAAGGGTGAGCGAAGTACAGCCCTCTGGCCGAACCCAGCCCCTCCATCTGTTTTTGTAGACTGGGAGCTAAGAATGGTTTTCACTTTTTTCAGTAGTTGGGTGGGGGTGAGGAGAATAATGCTTTGTGACACATGAAAATTACATGAAATTCACATTCCAGTGCTCATAAATAAAGTTTCATTGGCACACAGCCATACTCATTCATTTACCTACACCTGTGGCTGCCTGCCTACCCTACTGCACCATCAGGATAGAGGAGTTGCAAGAGAAACTGTACACTCCACAATGCTGAAATCATTTTGTTTACAGAAAAAGTTTGCTGACCACTGTTCTAGTCTGCACTACATGTTTTATCCACTCTACCTACTTCCAAAGCATCCACTCACCCCAAAGCACCCAAGGCTGCCCACAGAAACCACAGGAAGCATGCCACTGATCGTGGCTACACATCAACAGACAGGCCCTGGAACTTGGGGACCCCACTCCTCCCCAAAGAGTCTAGTGGGTTTGCTCAGTGATCCCTCGCCCAACACTGCCTGAAGACTCTCTGGTTTTCTCGGGTTTCCTTCCAAGAGGCCTGGCTGCCCTCATGCTGGGCCTATCAGAGCCCTTAGTCCCATAGCCCATGTGCGTGTTACACTGGGTTATTGGCCGGTCTGACTCATGAGCTCCTGGGAGAGCTCTCCGGGCACTGTCACCATTCCTGCCACCACAACTCCCATTCCATGGGGCAATATCCTGCTGTACCGTTTTCATCCCATTATAGTTACATCATCAAGAAAAGTAAACAAGACTGACAACATCAAGGAAAACACAGTTTCTTCTAACTCGTAGGTGGCCTTTGGGCTTCCTCTGTGGACTTGGGGATGACAGCCCTCTTCTGGGTAGCACTACAGCTAAGGGCCAAGGAAGCAGGTAAGGTGCTGTGTCTTGCTCCAAAATGTGTTCCTGGAGCCCAAGGACCCTTGCCTCCCTGTTGAGGGCCCTCCACCCCTCCTTCTGTGCCTTCAATCTCAATGTCTGCTCCATATCTGACAACCCCAAAGCCCTCTTCCTGTCACCTGAGGTCACACCCTTTGCCTTCATCCCACGGACCACATCCATTCTCTCTGGAATAAAGCTAGAGCCAGAGAGACACAGGTTAGCAGTTGGCAAGGGCTTCCTAGCCCATGACATTGAGAATACCCCAGAAGGTGTTACTTTATAATCTGAGCAACTAAAGAAACAGCCTCCTCCACCCCAAAACATATAGACCCAGGCCTGGAAGGGGGCAGGCAGGAACCAAGTCCTGTGCTTTTGGTTTTTGATAGGGTAGACAGAAATTAAGTAGACAAATGAACAAACAAGGCACTTTCAGGTAGGGATGACTTTGGTGAAGGAAACAAGGCAGGTGGGTGTGACTGCATGGTGGAGGCTCTGTTTAATTTGCTCATCAGAGACAGTCCTGGAGCAGAGTAGGAGCCAGCTTGGAGGACATCTGGGGAAACACCTGCAGACAGAGTGAGCCGGAAGGGTGAAGGCCCGGAGGCGATGTAGCGAATGCTTGTTACTCTCTTTGGGGCTCCCTTACCAGCCCCCACCACAGGACGTAAAATGTCAGGTATTTGTTTTATCAGCTCCCTTCACACCTAGCACACAGCTCGCATAGGTTCTTCAACCAGACTTTGAGTCAGAAGTGGCACAGAGAAGCAGGGGTTGTGCAGGCTGCAGGCTGGCAATGTCCCCAGTGCAGCAGCCATGTCCAGTCAGTTGGGGGAGGCCATGGCTATGGCTGTAGTCACAGAGTGCATGTCCACTGCCAGCGCTGTTGGTGCGGGTGGCTGTGGCATCTGTGTCCACCTGTGCAGCATCTCAGAGGTGCTCCACAGCACGGTGTGGGTGTGGGACCTTCTTTCCAGCTGCACGGCCTCCATGCTTGGTTTTCTGGCCCTTCCAGAAATTCTCTAAACTCCATAATATTGCTTTATTAAGTTCCAATTCTGCCTGTCAACCCGAAGTCACTTTCTCTTGCTTGCTACTTAGAACCCTGGTTGCTACAGGCAAGTATGGCAGAGAAAGTAAGTGCCCACCAGATATCCATGTGCCCCTATTTCCCAGCCTCCCTTGCATTTATATTAGGTCCATGTGACTAGTTCTAGCCAACAGACTGCAAGCACAAGTGACAAGTGTCATTTCTGGGCCAAATAAACTTCCCACCACGGCTACTTTGGAAGCATGTATTGAGAGAGCAGCATCACGAAAAAGAGGGGGCCTCACTCCCGAGGTCACTAGATGGAGAAGAGACCTGCCAGCCCACCTCAGACAGCGCCTAAAGAAGAAACAAATGCACAGGGGTCGAGCCACTGAGACTTCACGGTTTACCTGCTACTGCAGCGCAGCTCCCTCTACCCTAACTATTACAGCAAGCTTGAGGGTCAGAAAAAACTGCAGGTGGTATGGAGCATAGTGAATAATGGGGAGGGGAGAATAGGGGAGAGGATGGTCCGAAATAATATTGAAATAACTAATAAGATGGGAAATTTTTAATGATTTTATTCTAAATGTGATGAAAACCCTCTGGAAGGTTTTAAGCAGAAACAGACAGAGCCAAATGACCAGGGCAGGTTGCCTGTTCCACAGCTTAGAGACGCACGAAGAGCGCGAAGGAGATCTCAGAGGGCAACTCATCAGCCCTCAGCTATGGGTCCGCACTCCCCCACTTTGATGTTTAGGAAGAGCTACCTGGCCTCTTCTTGCTTATTTCTGTTGACAGAAAGTGCACTTCCTTCTAGGACTTCTCATTTTGCTTTAGGATTGCTCTGAACTTTTTCATTTTCCGTAGCTTCTCTCTACTGGTAAACCCAACAAGTCTGGACCCATTCCTCAGGGGCCCTCCCCGAGCTGCTGCCTGGTAGTACCCTGCTGACCACATAGCCCATGGATACTGGCCCCCAAAAGCCTATATCTAGAAGAACTGGATACGAAAGTATAGAACTATGTATAGAGTATACTATACTCTATAGTATAGAACTATGAATCCAGAATCTCTGCACATATAATTAGCCCAGCATGAGAGCAGGGCATGCCAGTGGTGGGTTCACAGAATCTGTTATGTTCTCATCACCCTCCTTTTACAGCCCCTGGAGAGAGCACAGGAGACGTTTGAATCTCTGGGCCTGGCTCCCTTTGCTTACCCTGGCCCACATCCCTAGCCTGACCTTCAGCTCCATGAGCTGATGCAGCAGAAATTTATTTACAAGCTAATTATCCCTGTGAATCATGTCCAGCTTGAGTTGGGGCTTAACAAGGAGCTGAGGAGTGGTCCTTCAAGCAGCTATGCCCAGGAGGCTTGGGAAGGGGATGGGCCAGGACAAGCAGGGCCTCACTGCACCAAGAGCCAAGAGGGCAGATGGAAGCAGTGGATGGGAGGTGGCTTGTGCCAGCCCTGGAGTTTGTTCTGGCTCCAGAAATTCTAGGGTTTTTCCAAACTCTGGCTTAATTCCAACACAGAGGCCCCAGATGGAATATTTGACTGACAGAAATACTTGTCATTCTTGATTTCTAAGTCCCAAAAAGTACCAGGGCACTTGATAGGGTAGAGAGGCAGTGACCAATATCTTTCTGACTTCTATCCCATCAGGACAGCCCCTGCCCCGGTCCCAACTCCACCAGCCCCTAGGGCGAAAGGTCTTACACTGTTACTCAAATGCAAGTGATGACCATTAACTTAGTCAAACTTCTCTCACAGCCAGTATTTTATTCAGCCACTGTACATAAATCAATCCATCTCCATTTGAGAAGAAGATTTCAGGCCCAAAAAGATGAAGAGGCTGGCCCAAGGTTGACTTACAGTGAGTGGTGCAGCTCAGGATTTAAAACCAAATCCTTAACTCCATGTCCATGCTGAATCCAAATCTTAATACCTGATTCCATTTTCTGGTTGTCTTCTGAAAAGCAGAATGATACTCTATCTGTCAAAGTTTACTCAGGGAAACAGAAACAGATCTTTCCAGCAGGAAGGGATTTAATACAAGAAATAGCTGCTGTGGTAGATTAACAAAATTGGCTGTGATTATTCTCTTCCCTGTATCCATCGATGTGACTTGGAATTTGGGCTGGTCTTTTAGTTTACTTTGGTCAATAGAATATTACAGCAGTTATGTCGCTCCAGCTTCAAGCCTAACCTTCAAGAAACCTTGTGTTGTCCCACCTGCTCACTTGGAAGCCTGCACAGTCACCCCAGTGAAGGCCACTCTAGACCAACCAGCCTGTAAGCCACATGGCAGCTGAATTTAGATGCATGAGTCTAACCAAGACCAGAAGAACCACCCAGCTGAGCCCAGCTCTAATTCTGATCCACAACTTTGTGAGCTGAAAATATAATTGTTGCTTTTAAATGATTAACTTTTGAAGTGATGTGTTATTCAGCAAAGCTAACTGATGCAATACTGACAAAACTTTTGGAACAGCTAAACAAAATGAAGGTCATGGTATATTTAAAGAATGAAGGTTCTTTGCAAGCCTTCAGGAAGAAAGAAATTGCAACATCTTCGGGAACTGCTGCAGTGCTCACAGATGCTGCCAATATTGTTGACTCACTGGAAAATTCTGAGGTTGTTTTAAAATCTCACATCTGTCAGTCTACCCTCCACAGCTGAAGTACACTGTTATAGCTACTGCTTCTCTTCCACCTTCTGAATCTCATGCAATTGCTTCTCATTGAAAGAATCTAACCTGGAACCAGGGCAGCAAGTGGAATGTAGTACTCAGGCTTCCCGCCCCTGGTATTGAAAGGAGAGCACGGAAGCAGAAGAGTGAGACTGAGTTGCTAACCAAAAAATGCACAGGCACAGGAGTCTACTCTGCCTCAGACATTGCTCCTGGAGGTGTTTAATATTAGAAAAGACTTCTGTTTCCATGTAACTCCCTCCACCCCTCCCCACTGGCACAGGACCACGTGGGCATTATTAGCTCATTTCATTTTCATTTAAGATATGCAATGAAAGAATGGTTGAATGTTCGGGTACCCCGAAACACAGAGGGTTTGGATAAGTCCCCAGAAATGAGGACAACTGGCACAACTTCCCAAACTACCACTCTACTGGCTCCATTCTTCTTTGGGATGGAAGCTACTGACAAAAATCCAGTTCTCTCCACTGTATTGATGGGAAAACTGGTCCAGGAGCACGGGCAAAGCACAGGGATGACAAGGTAAGAGTAGAGAGCTTGGGACCCTGGGTGTCCTCTCTCTGCCCCTAAATCATTAAGTCATGGTGGGGCCTAATCATAACAGCTCAGATTTAAGGCAAACAGACTGATTTTAGAGGTAAAGGAGGCTTCCCTGGATGAGGAAAACAAGGTTCTCTGAGAAGAGGATTTTATGAGAACTCTGGATCTCTAAGTACCTATAGAATCTCTGCTCTAGCAGGAGGATTCTGTTCCCAGCCTCCTCTCAGGGGTCAAGATCCAAGGGTTGCTTTCATCCTGACCCTCTTCAAACAATCCCATCCACTCCTATGGATTCAATTTCCATTGAAATGCTGATGGCTCCCAGATCTATTGTAAATCTTCAAGCCCATACATCTAACTGTTGACTGTTGTCCATAGGATCCTCCACTCAACATGGCTCAAACTCAGGTCCTTCCCTTTAAACCAGCACTAATTGCCACCAGTTCAGTTGGTGGAATCACCAAGTCACCCAAGGCAAGAATTTTTCCATCTCCCAGTTTGAGTTCCATAACCAACTCCATACCTGGTGTCTTGGCCTCCAGGGTTGTGCCTCTCTGACCAGTGAGTCCCACAGCTGCCAGAGAGAGCTCTTCCTAACTCCACCCCTGCCATGATACTCTCTAAATTGAAACACTGTATTAACTCCCTGTCATCCGTCAGATAACATCCCAGCTCCCTGGTCTGTTCCCTGCTAACATCTTCAACACCATTCACCTTCGCATGATCCCCGAGCCACACTGAACTGCCGGTGATACCCACAGCCATCAGGCACCATCATGTCTGTAGTCTGCAACACCCTGCCTCCATAGCCCTCAGTCTGAGCTCAGTGCTCTTCCCATGACCTGTCACAGTACCATGGTCTTACCATCCCTTTTTGTAATTATCTCAACTTGTCTGTTTACCCCGCCAGATGAAAAACCCCACGAAGGCCGAGTCCATACCACCAGAATCACCCTCATATCTCAGTCCCCACTGCAAGTGGACACTAGTGAATGATTGTTAAACAGAACCATGAGCTCCCCAGATGCTGTAAAGTTCATGGCAGAGAACTTTAATCCACAGTAATATAATAACAATAACACTAGCCAAATGTTTTTAGCACTTACTATGGACCAGAGAGTTTGCATGCATTATTAGCTCATTTAATCCTTACCATAACCTCAAGAGATATTACTGTTATTATCCTGATTTGTAGACTGGAAACCTAGATTTAGAGAGGTTAAATAACTTGCCCAAATCATTCAACTAGTATGCGGCGAAATCAGACACTAGTTCTCCCTTTGGGATCACATGGGCATTATTAACTCATTTAATCTTCATTTAAACAATCAGCGGGCTCCAACCTTGGGTGATCCCTGTGGAGATAAGATTTCACCTATATACCTGCTGTTCTCCAGGCTTAAGAATAGAAGGAAGGGACAGAGGACCTGGGTCTGTTGGTAAAATTCTGTGCATAAAGATCTCCTCACAAATAAGGAAGGAATGGCTGGAAGGACTGAAGATGGTCCACACCCTTGAGCACTAGACATGCAACCTGCTCAGAAGTTCTCTGTATAGCCCCTCTGTATAGCCCCTCCAAGGCAAAGTCAGCTCCGCCACAGTAGGCTGAGGGCCAGGGGGATGTAGAGCCTCTTTCTCCTTGGTTAGGTTCTTCACAGTTATATCTTACTCTGCAAATATTTTGAGGAATTGCTTAGCTAACTAAATACTTTTCATGCTACTGAACTTATCAGAGCCTTTACTATGCCAATGTGCCTTGAGTATTTCCCAAAACTCATTGGACGACATCATTTCTTCAGGAATCTGCCAGGACCAACAACCCATGGAACATACTACAGCAAACAGTGATTCCTGGGTTTCGTTCCTCTCAAGGCCTGGCTGTACTTGTCTTCATGAGATTAGCAGATGGTTTCCAGTGAATTTTCTTCCCTGCGAAAGTTAACTCGGGTCAGTTTCCATGACTTGCAACAATAGGCCTTGACTGAGACATGCCCTTATATCTCAGTGCATACGGAACTGAGTGATGGGAACTGCCTATGACTTATCACTTGCCCTCAGAAGGCCAAACCTCTGGAGCCTGCTGGGATTGACACTCGGGTGGAACATGAGGGCAGGGTTTGGGGAGACCCAACCAGTCAGACGTGGTCGTGGCAGGTTTTGTTGAGACCCAGCACTTCGGGAGTCATCTCAAAAGAGCACGTTCGAGGACTCATAGCTCTTTTTTGTTTTTGATTTCCTTCCTGATGAGAAATTCGGCATTTTTAGATAATAGAACTGTGACTTAGGTTTTTGGATTCTTGGCTGAGTTTGTCTTTTTGACCTTTCGACAGTGTTTCTGGCTCTTACAAAGAGTTCCCCTTCCTGTGGGATGTCAAGGCGGAGAGTCAAATGTCCCTCTCACCTCTACGCACTCCAGCTCTGACACATGCACACATAAGCACTCTACTTGCTGCATTTCCCTCAAGCCTGTTCTCTAGGTTGATCGAGGTTGTATGGGTTCCTTGGGTTTCCTGCCTATTCTTGGCCAGAGAGTGCTCCACACTGGCCTCTAATGAACCAGACGCCCTGGCCTCCAGAGCACCCTCCTTCTCCTCACTGTCCGCCTGCCCCAGGTGAGCTGAAATTCTGTTCTGTTTAGCTGACAAGGCCTATTTAGAATGTGAGTTGAAGTGGGTTGGTGGTAGCCGAAGGGGCTGCTCAGGAGTTCAACTAGGAGGGTGGTCAGAATGGTACTAGGTTTCTCTAAGCTTCCTCTGCAGTCTGTCCTTACTGCCAGAGCCACAATGCATGGCCACACTAGAGGAAAAGGAGCTTGGAGATAAAGCCGGATCAGGTCACCCCACTCTGGGGGAGGACATTGCTCCCCAGATCCCTGGGCAGCGAAGGCCACTCATTTCCACACTCCCTTGACCAGACTTGGGAAAGGGCCCATGCCTCTCACTCCTCACCATGATTCACCACCACATGTGAAAGCCCCCTGCTCCTCGAGGTTCGTGCCACCTGGCTACAGTACCACTCCCCCACCCACAACCCCCGCACATCCTATCTGAGTCATTCACCAGTCTTCCAGTCCCTCCCAAAGACCTTCGAAGACTTTGGCACCAGAGCCACAGCCCTGATCTCCACCCAGACCTTACCCTAGTGACTTCAGTTTCCCACATGGATGTCCCATCCAACACCTTCAATGCTTAGTTCCTTAACCTTATACATGATGACCTTCTCCTCTCCACTCCAGCCACCCACGTCTTTGGCCACGCTCTGGACCTTGCCATCACCTCGAACTGCTACTCTGAAATCATAAACGCAGCCCAACTTATTCCTTCTGTTTTGCCATTTCTTTTATTTTGGTAAAATGCAACATAAAATTTACCAACTTAACCATTTTTAAGGGTGCATCTCGGTGGTAATAAATACATTCATATTGCTGTGCAACCATCACCACCATCCATCTCCAGAACACTTTTCATCTTTCAAAGATGAAACTCTGTCTTCATAATACAATGACTCCCCATTCCCTCCTCTGCCGCACTAAATTTGGCCTGGCCATGTATAACTAAGAGAATGCAATTGAAGTAACTTTGCATGTCACCTGAGGCTAGGTCATAAGAACCCTGTGACTTCTGCCTTGGGCTCTTGGAACACATGATCTTGGGAACTCTGAGATACCATATAAGAAGTCTACTACCCTGCAACCACCATGCTGTCAGAAAGCCCAAGTTAGCTATGCGAAGAGACCACATAGAGAATGAGTGACACTGACCAGATCCCAGCTGTTACAGCCATCCCAGCCAAGGTGCCAGACTGTGAGTGGAATGATCTTATATAGAGAGATGGATAGTGGTCCTACACAGCCCAGTCTACTCCTGCTGTTGAAGCCACCCCAACAGAGGCTTAGACATCATGGAGTGGAGACAAAATGTCCCTGCTGTACCCTGTCAGAATTCCAGACACAAAGAATCATTGTGTTCTAAAATAGTAGTGATTTTATACCTCTAAATTTGAGGTGAATTATTACACAGCAATAGATAACTGAAACAGTCCCCTCCAACTCTTGTGGAGTCTACCACATCTTCCTACTGACTTCCTATCTATAGGGAAACATGCGCAATTTACTTCTATTTAAATAGTAATAATAATAATAAACGGGGGAAGAGAGAAAGGGAAAGATAACAAGCATAGAGAAGGAAAAAACAAGCTATCCTATCTTCCTATCAAGCCAGGCTTCTCTCTCTTCTTCCTTTCAAAGCCAAGCTTTTTGTAAGTATTAACTATATCCAATTCTGCATGCATGTTCCCTTCTCCCCTAAACCCTGCATTCTGGCTCACACATACATTCACACACAGTGAAGTGAACCTGCTCTCACCAAGGTCGCCATCGCCTTATGAAGACATTGACTACATGCCTCCACATCTTACATCTTGAGTCTCTTCATAGCATGCCACACCATGGGCCACTGCCTCTTTCTTGAAATGTTCTTCTTGCCTGGCACCGCCAGTGCCACTCTCTTCCAGCTTCTCTCTAAAGCTCTGACTGCATGTTCCTCATCTCCATCATGACCTCCTATCTTCTGCCCACTCTCTCTTACTTTCAACCTTCAAAAGGTGAGAAAGTGTGTACAGTGAAAAGTTCTCTTTCTCACTCCTGTCAATCAGCAACAAGATTCCCCTCCTCGGAGGCAACCAATGTCATCAGTTTCTTGTAAATTCCTCTATAGACATATTATGCATAGACATGCACATATGTATACATATATCTACCAGTTCCTTCACTTACACATCATTTCCCCCCCACAAGAATGGCAGAATCCTGTAGACATTGAAGTGTGCCTTGCTTTTTTCATGATGTATCTTAGAGGTCATTCCATATCAGGACATCACAAATTTTTTCATCCTTTCCTCTGCCTACCTATCTAGTATACATTTTTTATAATTTCTTATTTTTAATTAGTTGACATACAATGTTATTAGTTTCGGGTGTACAACATAGTGGTTACATGTGTATATAACTTACAAAGTAATCATCTTGTTAAGTCTGACACCATACATAGTTATTACAATTATTATTGACTATATTCCCTATGCTGTACTTTACATCCCATGACTATTTTTATAACTGGAAATTTGTACGTCTTAATTCATTCACCTTTTCACCCATCTCTCCAACCACTCCCATTTGGCAGCCATCAAACTGTTCTCTGTATCTGTGAGTTTATTTCTATTTTGTTTGTTTACTTTGTCTTTTAGGTCCCACATATAAATGAAATCATATGCTATTTATCTCTCTCTGTCTTATATATTTCACTTAGCTTAATACCCACTAGGTCTGTTCTCCTCAAAGAATTAAAAATGGAACTGCCTTATGACCCAGCAATTCCTCTTCTGAGTATATAGCCAAAGAAACCCAAAACACTGACTTGAAAAGATATATGCACCCCCATGTTCATTGCAGCATTATTTACAGTAGCCAAGATATGGAAACAAACTAAGTGTCCATCAGTAGACAAAAGGATAAAGAAGATGTGGTATGAGTGTGTGGATATATATATAATAGAATATTACCCAGCCATAAAAAAAGAATGAAACCCTGCCATTTATGACCAAATGAATGGACCTAGAGGGCATTATGCTAAGTAATGAAAGTCAAACAGAGAAAGGCAAATACCTCTACAGGACACTTTCGTATGCATGCACTTGGTTTGTTTTATCATCTTTCTTTTGATACTATTTGGGTTGCTTTTCACCTTTTTCCATTACAAACAATGTTGTAACATCTAATTTCAGATGCATAGTTTTTCACATGTGTGAATTCTTCCATAGGATAAATTCTTAGAAGTAGTTAGGTCAAAAGCATTTTTCAGGTCTGAAGATATTGCCCAATTTCCCTCCATTCAGCTGTACCATTTCCACTCCCATCAGCAATGCATGAGCATCTATTTCCCCATACAAACATTTTGATCTTGGCCAAACGGAGAGATGAAAATATCTTAGTGAAACTTTAATTACATTTCTCCTATTACGCATGAGGGGGAGCTTTTCTTAGGTTTCAGTAACTCTTTATACCTTGTGTATCTTCCTTTCATGTTGTTGACCTGCTTCATATTGATTTATGGAAATTCTTTATGTAATAGGGAAATGAGCTCTTTGTCAGTGGAGTTGTAAACATTTTTCAAGTTTGCTTTTGATTTTGTGTATGTTGGGTTTTACCATGCAGTACTTTTGTTTTAAGAGTTTAAATTATCAGTTTTGTCTTTTATAGCTTCTAGATTGTGTCTCTTACTCAGAAAGTTTTAAAAGTCTCCTATACTTCTGGTACATTTGTGGTTTTATTTTGTTACAGATACATCTTTGTTTTGTATGGTATTTATTCTAGTATCAAGTATGAGGGATGGATCCAACTTTCTTTTTCTGGATTGTTCTCCAGTTATCACACCCCATCTACTGAATAATACATTTTCCCACTCAGTTTGAAATACCATATTTACCTTAGACAGAGGTCTCATGTATAATTTTGAAATTATATTTTCTTTCACTGAGTTGTCCACTACCATCTTATTTTATGTAATGTAGCTTAGTAGTACAGTTTAGCTTCTGATAAGTCTAGTCCACCCTCTTTACTATTCTTTTTTCAGCAATTTTGTGGCCATTCTTGCTGTAAAGAAGTATGAAGAGTCTGAGTTTTTACTCTGCTCACAAGTCAGTGCATTAATTAGCCTTCCCTGTTTTCTTGATGCTGGCAAGAGACATAAGACTTCTGGGTTAGAGACAAATGACTTTATTACTTTCAACAATAGCAACAGTCTAAGATCGGCATTTGTGACATTTCCGTGAGCTATAGTTCCCAGAGGGTGACATGAAGAAGTTCAAGTGATGCCAGGCAGTGGGTTGTGTTTCAGGAGAAGAACCTTGAGTTTCAGGAACCCAAATCTTTTATAATGGGCAGAAGCCTGCCAGGTTTTTGCCCAAGAGAGAGACATTGTCTGTACTTTGCTGGACAGTGAACAAACTCGCCTTTTTTCCAGAAGGAGACATTCATTATCTCTCCTTTGCAAGTGCGTTTACTATAGAAACACCCCTGAAGAGACAGTCTAGAACAAAGGTAGTCACTGCTTTTTCCCTTCCAGGAACATAGAGACCCATGGAGAACTGTCTCCTAATTTTTTTATTTTTCCATATGAACTTGAAAATCTGTTTGTGTAGCAACAACGGCTTCATTTTTATTGAGAATCTTATTAAATTCCAAATTATCTGAGGGAGAATGGACAATTTTATGATGTTAGTTTTCCTACCCAAGTATATTATTCAAATGCTTTTTTTGTTCCTTGCAAGTATTTTAATGTTTTCTCCACTTAGATTTTTCACATTCTTGTTACATTTATTACTAGGTTTTTTTTTTAATCCTCTGTTCCTATTGTAAATGTTTTCTATTCCCACTTTATCTAGCAGGTTGTCATTAACTCCTGCCCTTTAAATGAGCAGTTTTCCTTCTGGGTCCCCCCTTTACTTTCTTCTCTTCCTACTCTAAGATTTCCCTGGATGTTTTTTCTCTCCCAAAACCTCAGTGAGCATCTGTCAGCCAATACCTCCCATACTGTCATCTTTGGCCCTGGTCTCCCCCAGGAGCTCCTGACACACATGTGTTGAATGTCCCATGAGCATGTCATGCCCAGCCAGTTTCAAAATTAAACTCCTCATCCTTCCCCCCAAACCAGCTCCTCCTTTGTACTCCAACCTCAGTCAGTGGTACCACCACTCACCCAGGTAAGCCCAGCAAAAGGGGAGGGGGTTTTTCACCTTTTTTTCTAATCAGGCACAAAGACCTATCTATCCTCCCTCCTCAATTCCTCTTTAACCTGCGCCCTTACCTTCATTCTCTCTGCTGTGGCCTGAGCTCCACACAAATGACAGGGGGCCCCCCTCAGTGACCACTTGGTCTTGCATCTCTGTTATCTATCTCTGTCCTGCTGCAGAAGGGGTCCACAGTTTGGATCATGCCATCTCCCAGAGGCTTCAGGGAAAAATAGAGACCACCGCCTCACCCCACTCCCAGCACGGCATCCCTTCCTGTGGGTGACCGGGCCCCTCCCACCCTCTTGAACTTCGAGTCTTCCATTTCCACACTATCCTGCACCCATGCTTGTGCACATCTCTTCACCTAGCATATCTCAACCCACGACAGCCTTCCTTACCTGGCTAACTCTGACCCCACCTGAAGGATTCAACTTAGACAACAACTCCTCTGGAAGACTTCCCTGACACCCTCATCTGCATGAGATGCTTTCATGTATTTATTCATTCATTCATTTCTTCATTTCAGAAGCATTTATTTGGTTCCCTCACTTGCAAACCTCTCAGCTAGGTACCAAGGACACCCAAGTGAATTGAGTTCAAGCCACTACCCTCTAGGGACTCACTACCTAAGTCCTTTTATTCATTGTCTGGGCCGAGCAGCATCAGCATATCTGCATTGTTAGAACTGCAGGCTCCATCCCAGACCTGCCAAGTCAAATCTGCATTTGGACAAAAGCCCTGAGTGATTCATGTGCACAATAAAGTTTGAGAAGCCCTGATCTAGGTGGCATGGAAACAGAGGAGTGTAACAAACAAGGTAAGCGCAACCTCAGAGGAAAGCACAGGATATTCTGAGAACACGGTGGGAGATAACGAACTGAATATGAAGGGAAGGAGGGAGAGGCAGGATAGGAGAGCTCAGGACAGAGAAGAGGAGTTTGAGTTGGGGGAAGGGGGCTTCCAGACTGAGGACACAGCTTGAGCAAAGGCCTCGGAGAGGAGAAGGTATGTGTGCTGGACTGGAAATGCAAGAACCACTGGCTGCTGAGTGCAAGGTCCTCACACAGAATCCTGAGAGAGAAAGTGCACTCCAGGTTTACTTCCTAATACTCCACCCTACATTCATGGCTCAGCCCTTTAACCACCCACGGGGCCGGGGGGCAGCTACCCACCCTTGATGGCCAACCAAGGAACCCGTGCATGATTAAATACCGACCAGCTGACACAGTTTGCATTCCAAACGCAGAAGTGATGCTGCATTTGAGGGTGAATCACCTGCAGCCAGGGGACCTGGTTAGGGATCGCAGTTGGGCAGGCGAGGGGACACCAAACTAAAGCACAGCAGAGGCAACGCAGGTGGAAAAATGAACACAGATTCCAGAAAGATTTGGGAGGTCAATTTGGTAGGCCTGAATCTAGGGAAGATGCAAAAAGAGGAGAGGGTGTGATTCTCAGGACTCAGACTTGTGTTGGTAAAAGTAAAAACCAACCAAGGAAGGGACAATAGGAGAATGAACCAGTGTGGGAGCAAAGATAATAAGCACTGTTGTTTATTGAGCCCTGGACAGGCACCAAGTTCAGCATTTTGCATGGATTTCCTCAATGTATCCTCATCCAGGATCCTCCAAGCAGGTACGGTATTGCCCTTAGTTTACAGAGGAGGAAAACAGCACAGGAAGCTTACTGAGAGTCACATAGCAAGAAATAGGAGAACTGGGATGAGAGCTCAGGCCGTGACCACTTTGTCACCCTTCTTTGTGGACTGGCTTCTGACATATGGGGACTTAAGGGCCTGTACACTTCAAATAGAAGAAGCATGAGTGGGACAGGGGCTTAAGTGAGCCACTGGGCAGATGTCAGCCCACAGAGGCTGCCAGAGTCCCTGAGTGGATGAAATGATGATGGGGGAGGGAGGTATACGGGGGGCTTAGTTTGGTGGGCAGCAGGGGCAGGAGCTAAATAACCACAAAGCTTCCCACTGCCCTTTGGGTTGCCATTTGCTGCCTTAACCAGAGCCCACCATTAGGACACCCCAGGAATCTTCAGAAACCAAGCCTCCCACCATGGCAGAGGCTGGTGAGAGCAGGGGGGCCTTATCAGAGAAGAGAGACAGATGTGCCAGAGCCAGGCAGATGGCGTCAGGTGGCATAAAATAGACATCAGTACCCTCTTCCACTCCAGGAATTCCACAATGAATAACCCTGCCCCCACCCACCCTACCCCCAGCCACGTTGACTGCAAACCCTCCCTGCACCCTCTGACTTGGTAGGGATACCACTCCAGGCCAGCATCTTCTCAGCCATTAAATGGAGGCAATGACACCCTCTTCTCGGAGAAATCACTAGGACCAAGTGGTCCTTATGTGAAGAAGGTTCTGCGCAGATTACAGAGCCTTTCCACAAAGTGGCAGGACCTCCCAGCACCCCACAGTGGACAGGGTCTCTTCCCTAGGGGTATCAGGGCTAGAGCTAGTTAGGGGAACCAAGGCGCTCCCATGCCCACCTCAGTCTCCAAAGGCAGGGCTGGGGGTCTAAGCTAGGCTTCTGGCTAGTTGACAAGGGCTCCCCAGGAAGCCCCGACCTCTCCTGCGCTCGCGGCCTCAAATGTCCATGGCAGGGTAGAGGGGACAGCTGCAGGGAGATGGCGCTTCAAGCACAGCCTGAAGGTGAAGGTGACCCGGCTGCTCAGCCCAGCCCATTATGGCCGGTTGGAAATAGGACTCAAATTGCCAGAGCTTCCGATTCTGCAGGAGAGGGCAGAAATCAAAATCTTTATGTGAAATCTCCAGGTTTTTTGAATCTAGACAACTGATTTGTAACTAGGGAAAACAATGGGGTGGCTAGCCTAGCCTAGGCGAGCTTGGGATTGGAATTAGGACTTTCGTCACTTAGGCCTCTGGCACGGACAACGGCGGGGCCTGGCTGTGCCTCTGAGTGCTCAAGTGTGTTCCTACACATAAGCATGTAAGCAAGGCGTGGCTGCAGGGGTCCACATGATTTGTGTGCCTATGTGTGTGAACACATGCACAGATGTGTTGTAGGTAGGTCTGTGAGTTAGCACATGAGCATGGTCTCATGTGTGCATTCATGAACATGTATAAACAAGTATAGGCACAAAACGTGTGCCAGCACATGTGACCATGAGCTCTTGTGTTAGTGAGTGCACACGTGTATGTTAACGCACGTGCGTGTGGGCTTCAATGTGGGCCGGTGTTTGCACACACGAATGAGCGCCAGCCAGTGGCACAGCAGTTTCCTGTGACTGCCCCAGAGGGGAAGCCGTGTCCACACTGGCGACCGCAGGGACACGCGTGCGCTTTAGAGAGTAGGGGGCAGCGGAGCCAGCAGTGTCTGGCGGTTTGGAGGTTTGGCCTTGGCCTCCCGCACACCAGGGCCTTCATTCTCTCTGTCCGCTCCCCATCCCCCCACACCCCCGCCGCGCCAGCCAGCAGAGCGGAGAGGAGGGGTGGGCGCGGCAGCTGCGCCCCGGGCTCTGCAGGAGAGAGGAGCGCGGCGCGCAGCCGTGGCCATTAGTCACCAGATGTCACCTTCTGCTGCCAAGGCGGCGCCGGGCGCAGACAATGGCCGCGCAGGCCCAGGGGTGGGAGGGGCCGGCCCGGCGGACCCCAACGCCGCGCCTCTGCTGACACCTACAGCCCCGCTCCCACACTCTGCCTATCTCTCTCCTCTCCAGCGACACCAGGTTGCTGCTGCCATCCCCTTGGCTCTTTGCCTTACCAACATCATTTTTTCCACGTCCCCTCCTGTTATCTCCTTAACGCCTCATTTTTCAGGAGGCAGGGCAGGCGCCACCTCTTCCAGGGAGCATGCCCTTCTCTAGTTCTCATAGCCCCCATCCACCAACTGGATCCCTGTCTTGGGGCCTTTGCAGTCCTCCCAGACTGGGCTCTGTGAAGTTACCAGGGACTGTTCTTTCTTCCCCTGTGTCTGACATAATGCCTGCACTCAAGGCTAAGTGCATGGAGTGGCACTGGTGACTTCTCGTTTGCAGAGGAATCATGTAAGATGTCGAAGATCATTGCCACCCACACACTGGTGCACTCGACCCCATCCAGAAGAAAAAGCCTTTTACCCCAGGGCTAAATCCAACCTTCGAACTGGAATTCAGGCTCTGAAATAAAGGAGACCTTTTTTTACCTAAGGATTCAAACCTATGATTGTCAGTTCCACGTCAAATTTGTGTGTTTATAAAAACCGGGCAAGGGGGTCACGGCCCCTGGGTTCTAGTCCCTGGTTTGCTGTGTGACTCTGGGCCAGTCCTTGCCCTCTCTGGGCTTTGGTTCCTCATCTGTAGAAAGAGCAAGTTGGTGGGTGGTTGCTGCGACAGTCATTCCATCAGTACCAGCAGGGCCCATGCACAGCTGAACTCCAGTCATGTCTCCTACGGCCGTCGCACTCCTCCTTCTAGCCACCTAGGCTACACTGCACAGTGGACCTCAGAGCCCTGGAGTGGGGAGGGACAGAGCAGGCTGTCTTCTTTGAAAAGTCCATGAAATTGAGAGTAGCTGTAAAGGGCAAGGTCCCCAGGCCCCCCACATCACCAGCGTGTTCAGGAACCTTCTGATCTAGAACTGGTTTCTGAAACTGAGACACAGAGCATGAAAGATAAAAGGAGAGAGCGAAGAACTGAGCTACTGAAAGGCTTTGCAGACACACCGGAGAAGCAGGTCTGGGTCTGTGACTGCGGCACTCCCTGAAGGCTTCCGCTGGCAGAAGCCAGGGTGTGGTGTCCTTCTCAAAGTGGCCTGTGTGCCCTTCCTCTCAATGCTGGGGGCTTGCTAGAGCTCTTTCTGCTCCCGTAGCCCTTGGACCTCTCTAGAGAGGACTGCCCTGGTCCTGGAGAGAACAGGTAGCTCTAGAATCCACAGATGTGGCCTGTGCTATAGTTGGTTTTCTTTGTTTGTTTCCTTTTAAAAAGAATATTTATTTTTAAAATTTGGTTGCAAAAGTAATGCATATTCTTTGAAACAATTTGGAGAATAGGGATTTTTTTTTAATTACCCTTTATCCCATCATCACTGAAAACAGATCGCGCATAAATTTTACACGTTTTTTCCTATGTATAGTATACATTATCTATTTATGTAGGTCTATATTTTTCACAAAAAATGGGAACATATACTATATTGAAATCTTTTTTTCCTTTCACCTAACAGCGTGGACATTTCCTCATATCTTTAACTCTCTTACCTCGCGTTTTCGACGCTGGTTTCGATATATATATTACATATATAGAATATATAATATTCTGTAGTAAGGATAAACTATTTAATAAACCAATCATCTATCACTAAAAACAATCCTGGCATTTTAAATGGCCATTAGTAAAGAGCATTGCCAAGTCTCATGAGGACTTTTGTAAAGGAAGATCTTCAGCCTGCTTATGGAGAACGAGAAAGGGGCTTAGCATGCAGATAGAGTTTTCATCGCCTTCTCCTGAGGGTCTCAGATTCCTCACCAACAAGGGTGTGGTTCTGCCTCGGATGTGCCCCAAGGGCCCCGGCAGTTCAGCGGTTCACTGGGAGAGACTTGTTGGCCTGGAACAGAAAGTCATGGCAGAAGGGAAGCAAGAACCAGGCCTCTCAACTCGGAGCCCAGTGGCCATCATGCAGTGCCACACAGCCTCGGTGCCTTGCCCCACCGCCGTATAAAACATGGTGTTCATATGAACCCCTGCCCTTCAGCTCAGCAAGGGAAGCCTAGTTTTGAACCCTGGGAGAAAACACTTAAAAAGAAAAAAAAAAAAAACCTCCCCCAGCCTTCAACAACTCTGCGACCAGCCAGTACCGCAAAGAGGAAGTGTGACATGAAGGCTGAAGTTGGGTACAGTCAAGGTGTCTCTCCCTGGTCTGAGCTCCCACCATGACATTCTCAGCCAGAATTTCTAGTCCTGTGACCTTAGGCCAGTCATTTCTCCTCTCAGAGCCTCCATTCCTTTAAGAGTAACGAAGAGATGCAATGCCTACACAAGGTCATTGTGAGGATGTGCACACAGCAGAAACTCCCGATAGGTTACTGCCCGGCAGCCTCTAACCCCAGCCTGGGTCTTGACAACCAGTTGCTGGGTATCTATTGAGTACCTACTATGTACTAGGTGCTTAGGATGCAGGGATGAGTAAAACAGATGGAATACCTGCCCCCACAGCCCTTAAGATTACTGAGGAAACAATAAGTAAACAAATGATTTCAAGTGTAAGGTATGTGTGAAGAGGCTTAAAGTGCCCTGAGAGAAAAATCACCTCGACTAGTTGGGGGTAGGGTGATGGGGGGTGGGGGTCAGGGAAGAATTTTCTGAAGGGTAGTCATTTCCATGAGAGGTAAGCATTAGAAAGAATTATACAGGATGAAAGTGGAGGGAAGGGTGCATAAGAAGCAGCCTTGAAGTGGAAAAGAACACGCCATGACCCGGGACTGACCAGGGTTTAGCAGGGCCAGACTGTCCACGGTTAAAGATGAGGTTTGAGAGACAGGGGCCAGAGTGCAGGGCGTTAGAGGCCCTGAAGCTCTCTTGTAAGAGTGGGTATGAGGCAGGCAAGTCTGAGTGGCAAAGGGGCCACCACTGTGACTGGATTGAGTGAATGAAGGTGGGCACAAAGTCATAAACAGTCTGAAGCTATATCATTCAAGAACTCGAGGATCTTGTAAGGATTTTGGCTTTTGAATGAAATGGGAGCCACAGGGGTGGAGTGAGTTGAGAAGGACGATATAGTCTGAGAACCTTTTAAAGAACACTGCAAGCATTCCACTTCTGATTTAGTGATGTAAGCTCTTAACAGATCTACCATCCCACAGAAAACACCTAATAAACTCTGAATATCATCCAGAAAACAACTGCAAGAAGGCTCTGGAAAATGATCAACAACAGGCAGACTTTGGAAAGATGTCAAAACTTTGAAGGAGGGGCCAGCATATGGAAAGATTCCCTTTTATATGGCTTGGTCCAGAGGGCAGATGGCAGTTGTGGCAGAGTGCAGGACAGCTAAAACCAGGGCCACTGGCAAGGCAAGGGGAAATCCCAGAAGGGAAAATGCTAGAAAAGCCTAAGTTCAGCTGATAAATTCTGACAACTCTCTACTCAACTCCTTAACCACGCACAAGCACACACAGGAACACACAGCATACACATACGACACACACACAGAAGACTCAAGATAACCTTCAGCTGAGGCTGAAAGAACTGAGCTGTGGCTTGAGATGTTGCCCACTGTGGGCAACACGGAGCTTGTAGTTTGAGTCTAAGCAAGTGATTGCCTGCCAAAACAAAGGCATCAGCCCTCGTTGAAACAATATAGCAAATTCCAGAAGCCCTACAACATAACATTTCCAATGGCCAGGATATAATCCAAAGTCAACATATAAAGAATCAGAAAAATATAATCCATTCTCAAGGAAAAAGATAGTCCACAGAGTCCACCCCTGAAATGACCTCGAAGTTGGAGTTACCAGACAAGCACGGTAAAGCAGTTGTGATAAGTACGCTCCACAGGGCGAACGGAAATACACTCTTAATGAGCGAAGAGATAGGGAATCTCTAAAGAGACATAGAAAATATGAAAATAACCAGGTACAATTCGAGAACTAAAAAAATTCAATATCTAAAATGTTTTAAAACTGCATTGTAAGGCTTAAAACAGAATGGAGGTGAAAGTCAGGGGGCTTAAGTAGATTAGCAGAAACTATTAAACTAAAGAACTAAGAGAGGAAGGGAGAAGGGAGAGAAAGAGAGAGACAGAAGGTTGAAAAACAGTCTCAGGAATCTGTGGGATAAT
Organism: Mormoops blainvillei; assembly: GCA_004026545.1. Taxonomy (NCBI): domain Eukaryota; kingdom Metazoa; phylum Chordata; class Mammalia; order Chiroptera; family Mormoopidae; genus Mormoops; species Mormoops blainvillei. Next base: position 74,955 of record PVJD01003468.1, on the reverse strand, counting down.
ATCAAAGGTCTAACACGTGCCTAACTGGAGTCCTAAAAGGAAAGACTAGAGCAAAATTTTGAAAAAAATAATGGCAAAAAAACCCTCACTTTCCAGGTTCAATCAAAAAGACATAAAATGGTATACACACTCATACCCAAACTGCTAAAAATCAAAGATACAGAGACAACCCTGAAAGCAACCAGAGAAAAAAGACATTATGTAGAGGACTAAGGATTCAAACTACCACAGACTCCTCATCAGAAATCCTGGAAGCCAGAAGACACAAAATTAAAGAGCATAAGAGAAAAAACCTGTCAATATCAAGTGAAAATATTTTTCAATAGGAAGGCAAAATAGAGACATTTCCATTTAAAAGAAAATTTAGAGAATTTGTCAGCAGAAGACCTGAACTATAAGAAATACTAAGGTAATGATGCAAGCAGGGCACTTGGATCTTCAGAAAGAATGAATAGCATCACATGGTAAATATCTGGGTAAATATATAAAACTGTAAGAGTATATTTCCTCTAATTTCTTTACTATGCATATGATTGTTTAAAGCAAAAATAGCACCGTATATGAGGTTTATAATGTATGTAGACTAGTATCTATGAAAACTATAGCAGACAGGATAGGAGATGGCAAATGTTTGCCTAAGTTTTATAGTTTATGTAAAACAATAAAATATTAATTCTAAATCGGCTATGAAAGCTTAGGAATGTATATTGTAATCCCTAGGAGGAAAAAGAGTACTTTTCAAAATGCAAAGCTGTAGAGCTAAAATGCCAAATAATTACATTAAAATCGAATTCTGAACAGTCACTCTGGTTCCTGTGTGGACTGAAGGATAGAAGGGTGAGATCATGGACCCTGTCGGGATGTCATTGACGTAATTCAGGTGAGTGGTAGGTTGGCTTGGGCTAGAATGGGAGCAGTAGAGGTGATGAGAACATTGGATTCTAGGCGTGTTCTGAAGGCAGAGCCAAAAGCAATTGTCAATGGACTGGATTTTGGTGTAGGAGAAAGCCAAGGATGATCCTCAGGCCTGTGACCTCAGCTATAAGGATGGAGTTTCCAGTTACTGCAGTTACAAGGAGGGCTTTTCTCCGCCTGCCCTCCCCGATTTTCTGTGGGTTTGGGGACCTGCAGCGGCCCCTGTGCTTGGAAGCCGAGCAGAGCTGGAGGCCAGGTGAGGAAGGGGAAGACAGAGCCATGTGCCACCCACCGTAGCCCTTATGTCAGAGCAGGGAGGATGGAGAACGTGTGCTTTTTGGCAAGGTTCACGCCAGATCAAAAAAGTCATCCTTATGGCTTCTTCCAGCTTCCAGAGCCCCATCTCCAAGTACTGCTTTCCAGTTGGGAAGTAATTGAGAAATAATTGCTAATATTTCACAGAGATGGCAGAAGCCTCAGCCCCAGCCTCTGGAAACAAATTAAAGATGAGGACGAGGTTTAGAAATGGAGAACAGCCCTGCTTCTCATTAGCAATTGCAAATAGATTACAGAAAAATGTTTCTGCCATAAGGATGGTATCTACTGGAAAAAATTAAACCAGTATGGGGGCCAAATATATACCCTGGACCAGGATTCAGGAACCTAGGTCTAGGGTAGGATCTTAGGGTCACCTTGTCCAAAATCACAAAGCAGATTTGCTACAACTTGTCTGAACCTCAGTTTCCAAGTCTGTTAAATGGAAAGAGTCTTCAGGGCTCAACTCTGGTGATGGACTATCATTTCTCCTCTGTGAGAAACTCCTAGAGCTGCAGGAGGTGGTGGGTAGAGAGCACCAACTTTGAGATCTGGACTTTGCTGTGACCTTTTCCCTGTATCTTGGTTCCATCCCAAGCAGCGATGGCTGACACTCACTGAGTGCCAGGCACTGTTCCAAAATGGCCTCTGGGAGGTTCGTTTAATCCTCCCAACTACCCTGTGAGGTAGGCACTGCTATTATCCCCATTTTACAGAGAAAGAAGGTAAGGCACAAAGATGTGAACCAGCTTGGCCGAGGCCACAGGGCAGGCAAGTTGCTGAGCCAGGATAGGGAACTCAGTCTGATTTTAAGGCCTGTGCTTTTAACCACCACCTACCTGAACTTCAAGACTTGTGGGTCTCACTGAGTCAGCACCCAGAGTTCCAGAACTATAGAAAGGTTTCAGCAATTAGCCCCTGAAAGGATCGCAGGCTCAGGAGTCCCTCAGACCTGGGTGTGAATCCTAATCGACTGCTGATGGCCGCGTGACTCTCAGCCTGTTTTGTTTGTGTGTATGTCTTTAAATTAATTATACGTTTGGCACAGACTTGCTCTAAGTCAGAAAACAGGCCTGGATATAAGATGCCAGGCCCTTTCTGAAGGTCAGCTTCCCTTCCATTCTGTGCAGCCTCATCTCTGGCTAAGGGACCTCCAGGCTTCTCTGGCCTTAGACTGACCCAGCTCAAGGCCCCTCTGTGCTGAGAAGCCCTCCTGTGTTTTCTTTCCTCACCCGTGCACCAGTGCTCCTTCCTAACCATCTGCGGCTCCAAGTGTTGCCAACTGCGAGGCCTTTCTCTTCCATCCATAAATGCAGCACCCCTTGGTCTGAGAGGGGTCCGCCTTCCCCCTTTGCCAGTACAGGTGGTGTTTGAGGAAGAACAAATCCTGCCACATGGCATTCAAGGCCCTCCCTACCCTTGAGCTCTGCAGAAGCTGACCTCATTTCTGTCACCTCCCCAGGCTCCATTTTCCCTACACACACAAGAGCCTTTGTCCAAATTCTGTTCCCCAGCCCCCATCCAGGGGCCAGGGCAGGGGGATGGATTCTGAAGTACAAGGATATCCTGGCCAGAGCTGCCCTGGGAACAGACCATGAAAAGGAGTCCTGAGCCAAGGCAGGGGGGTCAGGTTACTGGACAGATAATCTGATTATAGCTGATCAAGGGAGGAGGGGGATGGTGGGAAGAGGGGGAGTCTTCAGCCTAGAAAATTGGAGAAAAAGGCAACCCAGGATGCTGAAGCCAGAAATGGGAGCAAAGGAACAAGGGGACAGGACAGATGCAGAGGGAACAAACAGTCCTGGGTTCCAATACCACCTCCACCACACACCTCCACCTGCCAGCTAGGTGACCCTACACAGGCCACCACTACCACACTGTTGCCTGTGTCTATGGGCTATGCATATATGTTCTTACACTAATCCCTTCACCTTCTTTCATTCAGTCCCGCCATCCCCTTCCCTCTGACAGCTGTCAGTCTCTCCACGGATCCATGCCTCTGTTTCTATTTAGTAAGTCAGACCAACCCCCCCGCCCCCGCCAATCCCACCGTAGCATCCCCGACTTGTTGAAACAATTCCAAGAGGAAGCATAGGAAAAACAAGCCAGGGGCTGTGCTTTCCGGGTGTCCTTCCCCTCATCTCTTCATGCACGGAGTGAGGCAAAGTGGCCTCCATCCCACCCTGGAGGCTGGCAAGCACCCCCACAGCGCAGCCTGCAGCTGGTCTGTCAACCTAAGAGGGAATCTGCCCCTAGGGAGGCTCCTAATTTAATCAGCCTCACAAATCAGCTCGATGGGCTTAATTGATCTTTTTCACTCCTAATATTGTCGCTGTCACTTTCTGAGCTTGCCTCCTCCAGCCACCCCATGCACCGTGCTCAGCCAGCTGGAGAGAAAGAAGAAACACTGTGAGATGAAAAAACACTCTGAGTGTATAGCCAAGAAGCCTGCGGGAGGGAGTTGGTACACAGGAAGGTGAGAAGAACAGGGGGAGTTGGGAGGGCTAGGAGTGACACCTGAGCCAGGCCTCGGGGACCACACACAGTGCCCTTGGTGGCAATCAGCAATCCTGAGAGTGTAGGGCAGAAGGGCTCCTAGAGAGTCCTCTGCCTGGGGCTTGGGGTGCTCTGAGCTTCAGTTTCCTCATCTGTAAAGATCACAGCAATACTCTGCGCTTGACTGCAATGCTTGTTCTATAAGTGCTTGTGGAGTGCCCGGTGTATCACAGGCCTGGTACTAGGCATAGGGAAGATGGTAAGTATAAACAAACCTGCTCTGGCCCAAACCTCTTCCCACCCTCCTGGGGCACATTTGACAGGCTCTCTCCTCAGGGCTATACTCCGATCCCCCACCAATGGAGCATTTGGTCCAGAGGGATAGACTGATGTGGACTGAATGAGCACATGGACAAATGGCAAATGGCAACAGTGATAAGTGCTAGAAAAGGAGGCCCCTGGTGCCATGTGGGCAGATAACCCGGCGGCTCCCTGAGGAAGCCGTGCTCGAGTTAAGACGTGAAGGATGAAGTGACTGAAATGAAAAGGAAGGAAGAATATTGCGAGAGAAATCCTTGTGTCTTGGACACAAAGCTGTATTACTTACAGCTGACCTCTGTGGCTAGCAGTGGAGCACAAGAAGGAGTGGGCAAGGTGAGGCTAGACCGGGGGCTTCGAACCAGTGGCTTCCCAAGTTGTTAACACAGCCATAACATACACATTTTGCATGGCAACCCGGAACACAGAACACACATGGGCGTACACGTATAATTACCTGCATAGGTCAACTTTAAAAGATTGGTGAAACAAAGTTTCTCTTGCCCCATTAAATGCAATCCATCCTGAGAGTTTCTATTCTGTTTCTATTCTAGCCTGTTCTACTTCGATTTAAGAAAATTTGCAGGTCATCAACTACCACATTGATTTCCCAGCCCCCTAAAGGGTCAGGCTGCAAGTTAAGAGGCACTGCGCTTTGCGAGGCCTCATGGGCTGCGTTCCAGAGTTGTATCTTTACCACACAAGCCATGGGAAGCCCCAGTTCTCTTCAGCAGAGACTTGCATTTTGAAAAGGTCACCGTGGCTGCTGCGTGGGAGTCGACTGGAGGGTCAGGCATGGAGGCAGGGAGACAAGAGAAGAGGCTGCTACAACAGCCAGGCGGGAGATGGTGGCGGCCTGCCATGGACAGTTTTGCAAAGCAAATGAGGTAACAGGTATGAAGACTTGTGTGCCGATATAAAAAATGTTTTCTGAAAAGCTGAACTATGATACTGCAAGATTTCCAAATCTAGATCCAGGCAAACTGGGTACACATATCAGCTGCATCTCCTCCCAGTTGTGCCACCTTGAGGGAATCACTTTTCCCCAGTGGGCCTCAGTTTCCTATCTGTAAAATGGATCCTGAGGGTCCCGACCCCTGAGAGCCGTGGCCAGATTTGGATACAGTAGTGCTTCTCCTCAGCCAAATGCCTGACCTAGAGCAAGAACTCAATAAACCAATTGTAAATATGAAAAGAAATGTTAGAACTTCACTCATCAATATGCCCTCAGTGCCCGCTCAGTGCCAGGTATGAGGAAGACAGTAGGAACTCCTGTTTCAAGAGACATTTCTAGAGCCAAATCAGTTTGGGTTGAAACTGACTATGAATCTGTGACTGAGCTGCCCAGCTCACCTGGTCAAACTCTCTCATTTACAGTTAAGTAAACTGAGGTCCAAACCAGATAAGGATCACTTTTAAACAGGTTGTACATCCCTACAAACCTTTACCTGGGGGCCTATTACCTGAGCTCAATTCCTCTCCACAGGGAACTATGCCAGTCCTGGTACATCTGCTATGCCTGTGTGGTACCTCTTAAATATACAGCTCCCCACCCTCCCCTCTCCCTCAGAAGCTTCCTTGGGGCAGATTTATGGAGAGGCCAGAGCAACAGCGGGCCGGGCAGCGAGGAGCTGGCACAACCACGGCAGGCTGTCTGCTCCGTGCAATCCAAGCTCGAGTGAGCAGATGGGGATGATGGCTGGGACCTCCCTGCCGGTGAGCACTGCCACCTCCCTTCACACCTCTCAGGCTCAGTTAAATGGCCATGGGCAGGTGGGTGCAGGTACAAGTACAACCCACCCTTGTGCTGGGCTCTGGGTTCATGGTGTGCATGCAGAGAGAAGGTGTGTCCCTGCCCCAGCATCTGCTCGGTAGCCAAGGCTCACTGGCCCCAGTTTCAGAGCCATGTGGCCACTGACCATCAGGAAACTCAGAACCTGCCAGGTCTTCATCCAATAAGCCACCCTCTCTACTCTTTGGCCCACTGCCTGGGAGTAGGGGAGTGACTCTCGGGTTTGTGCAGCTGACTGTCTTTCCCTGTCCTGCAGTCTTCACTCCCCCACATCCATGAGTTAATGTTCCTTCTGCGTCTCTGTTTCCTTGGGTCTCTGTATGCATCTCTCTGGCCTAAGTCTGGGCAGATCTCTCGGGCTCTGTCTGTCACGAGGTGTTTCTCTTGGTGTCTCTGGCTTGCCTCTCCGTGGATGTTTGGGAACCCTTTTCTCAGCCGCCTCCAGGAGCTAGCTCTCTGTGTGTCTTAGATTGCCCTTCGCTTTTCTTTTGTGTTTCCTTGTCTCTGTGTTTATCTCTTCCTTCCGCTTTGTGTGGCTGAGCATGTCTTTCTCTGTTAACCCACCTGGGTCAGGGGAGTAGAGGTATCTCTCTCTAGGCCGCAAAGCACCTGCCTTCTGGTAAGGGGCTATTCTTGGAATGAACCAATCAGACTGCCAAAGTCACCTCCCCGCTTCTCAACCCACGGTCCAGCTCCCACCAACACACACGGAGACACACCTGCTTCCCTAAGCTCTGTGTGGGTAAAATGCCCAGGAAACCCTGACTCTGCTAGGCAAATCTCCCCTCCACACTCCTCACAATCAATGTGATTACTGCCCTCAACCAACCCTCAAATGCTGCTCCCACACTCCTCAGCTGTGTCACCTTGTGCCAGTCACTTGACCCCTCTGTGCCACACACCCCCAGAGGTTTCCCTACAGAGCATCACACTGCCTTCCTGTAGAGAATAACCAGGACTAATTACCTTTGGAAGGCCTCCCCATTAAAGAAGAGAAACACCAATTTGCAAGTGTGTAATCACCTTCCCCCTACCCAAGAGGATTCTCCGCCTTGGGGTCATAAGGGCAGAGCTCTCCTATCAGGTGTAGAATCAGCCACTTTGCCTGGAGAAGAGCCAGGTTGTCTTTTAGCTCCTTGCTAGACAAGTGGGAAAGAGACCCGTTCCTTAAGTGGCTGTTGCTCTGTGAAAAAACAAAACTAAATCCAGCCCAAGATAACATTCCGGCAGTGGGAAAATCTTATTTGATCGCCCCAATTTCAGTGCCTTACCGAGGGCTGGAGGAAAATGGGAGCGGCCTTATCTGAAGGTTTGTGTCTAAGGAGAAGAAAACACCAGCTGGTAATAGGCTTTTACTTGTCTACAGACAACCCCACAGGTGTTCTCGGCATCCAGGAGAGGCTGTGGCAGGGTACTGTGTATGGTCCATGTGGGCAGGATTTGTGGGAAGGATTTCTGGACGAGGGGGCCTGGACAACATGGTGAGCAGAGCTGCAGAGGGTGTTTGCAGACACCATGCTCTGGACCAGCGGCTGCACTGAGGCCAAAGACAGACAAGCTCCCCCTCTAGCCATGACAGGGAAAGTTTTGAGAGTACAGCCTCACCCCAGACCCTTGACACGTGACGCTCATTAGCGCTCACAACCTCCAGTGAGGTAGGCGCTAGTATTCGCTCTCATTTTATATATGGGGACAGTGGGGCACAGTAAGGGAAGGAACTGGCCCAGAGTCATCCAGTCACAGAGCTATACTTGAACCCAAGCAGTCTGGTTCCAGAGTCTGTGATTTTTACCTACGGTGTAGTATATATAGACTAGAAGGTAGAGCAGATAAGTGAGAAGGTAGAGCAGCAAGTTCACTGTGTGGTTCACACACCTATCAGGGCTTCTTGGGGATAAAGGGAGGCCCCCACTATTCTCATATTTTATTTCTCCTAAAATGGCTTTTTTTAATGTCGAAATAGGGTTACCCACACTGTAGGTGGTTCTAAATGTTTACATTTCACAAATTAATGCTTTTAGTCCTCAAAATGCAAGGCAATAAAAATTATGCTCTTTCCAAGATAGTTACATTATTCACAAAAATAATGTGACTTGATAGTGCACTACCAGCAATGTGGGCTGGTGACAGGGCAGAGAAGGTAAGTTGCGAATGATCAGCCCTCTCTGAGTGTTGCTTTGAGGCTGAAGTCTAACCTCTTTAGGGGGCAACATCAAAAGTATAATGTGGGAGCAATCAGCCCAATGTTGCTAGCTTAAGATGGAGGCAGGAAGCCATGAGCCAAGGGATGGATTTCTGATCTATAGAACTGTAAGATAATAAATGTGTTGTTTTAAGCAAAAAAAAAAAAAAAAAGTCTAATATGGAGACGCTGCATGAACCTGAGGCCCTCCTGCCCCCTTTCTCCCACTACCTTGGGAGGTGCTAAACAGCTGCAAAGAACAGAAGTAGTAGAGGAAGAAGACCGGATCAATTCTCTCAAGGGGTGGATATTGGGAATCAATCAAGGATGGCTTCACGGAGATGAACCACTGAGCGGGGGTTCTGCAGGATGAATGAGTAGTTCATTGGGCAGATAAAATGGGAAAGAACATTTCGTGTGGAGGGGCAAAGCCTGTGTAAAGGTCCAGAGTTAGTGGACAGCCTGCGTTAGGGACGCCCTCCATGGTTTAGGGTTACCTGGATTAAAGTGGGTGATGGGGAAGATAAAGCTGCAAAGGCAGGTAAAGACCAGATCACGAAGGACCTTAGAGGTAAGGTTTTCTCTGTAGGACATAAAAAGAAAGGTGAAGAGCCTGGAGTACACTCTCATGGAGGAAGTTTCAAATACCTCGAAAATGTTTAACCTGGAGACAGAAGACTTGGGGAAAAGGCAAGAATGTGATAAAATGTAGAAGATAACTCTTCCATGTTTGTGAAGTCTTTTTTATTCCCTCCCCAATACACAGGGCTTAGGACACACATGGAAGTTAGAAAGTGATGAGGATAAAGGTGACAATCAAAGATTCCAAGAACAGAATGGACCACTGAGGTGGCAAAGAGTTCCCCGTCATTGGAGGTATTTAAGCAGAAGCCAAAGGGCCGCCCGGCAGAGATGTTGACCGGAGATTCAAACATCAGGTAAGAGCTGGCCAAGTTAATTTGAGTTTTTTTCCAGCCCTGAAAATCTCAGATACTATTTTGTCTTGTATTAGAATAGATTCAAGACATTGCCTTTAGGGGGGTAATAGTAATCAAAATGTAAATACCATGGGGATAATAGATTTGGCCTAATTATCAGCGATTACTCAAAGTTTGTCATTATTTCCATACAATATATCCCAAAGTTCCAGAAAACAAATCAAAGAAAGTACCATGGCCAGTGCCATTAATAGAAGCAAAACACTTCAAGACAAGAATTTAATTTACTGGGTGAGTTCTCGAGGCACGTTTTTGTTGATGAATATTTATAAAAGTGGGTTAGGCTGGACCTGGTAATGATTGCGAAAAATTTTAATGCTGTCCCCCTCATTAATTTACTTTTAATGAATGACTTGGTAAAGCGTAACCATTTGTACATAATGATTTCATTAATGGCTATGGCATATGCAATCGTTTTTCACACGTTTGAATGTCACTTGAATAAAATGATACCTTAAATTATACAGTATAATAAAGTATGTTTGTTGAAACATGACAAGCTTCTGCCTCTTGGTACTCGGGCTCCAAGAATTCGTTGCATTTGGAAGAGCAGTAGTTTAATGGAACTCAAGTGATGGATTTCTCCTTCCAAATCTGAAGTTCCTCTCAAAACTAGTACCTGGGCTTCTGCCTGAAAACTCTGCACATGAAAACCCGGAGCCAGAGAACGCGGTGTGCCTTTCACAGCCCCCAGCCTCGCTCTTCTCGTCTCAGCCTTACGGATTCCTTAAACACGCCGCTCCTAGGAGCATCGGCCCAGTCCGATTACCCGGTGTAAGGAGAGCGCTCGAGTGCAGTACTAGGCCACGAGCTGGGCGGCCCAGAGGCAAAAAGGGCCAGGGGCGGGGCCAGGGGCGGGGCCTGTCAAAGGGCCGGGGCCTGGGCCATTACCTAGTAAGGGAAGAAGCAAGTGCAAAAGATACCCTGCTTTGATCAGCCTCTACTCAGCTAGCTTGCCTGGCTCTCACCTGCGTCTTCTAAAGATTTCCCAGTGTTGGTCATAAGGGCCGCCATGCCAACATGCTTCCTTAAGCTTTGTTGAAACTGGTTTGGGAAAACGGAGAGGCCATATCGTATTTAAAAGGAATCCCCGCGATTATTCCTTAGCTCAGTCCTGTGCCTGTTTCCACGCAGTGCTTATTCAGTTTGTAACTATTTATTTGTTATTTGTTTAGCACAGAGACCATGCCGCTAGTGTTCACTATTGAATCTCCACTTCTGGAACGTTAACAAGTGATGAGGAAATATTTCTCAGCAGAGAGAGAGAGGGAGTGGGGGGCGGAGAGAGAGACAGAGACAGAGAAGTGGGGCGGGAAGGCGAGAGGGAGGGAAGAAAAGGAGTGGAAGGAGAGAAAGGAAGCCGGGAGAAAGACTATTGAATTAGATTTGAAGCATAAGGCAAAGCAAGCCGCTGGCCAAAAAAAAAAAGAAAAAGAAAGAAATGTTGGGATCAATGTCATCGGCTCTGTAGAACAGCCATTCCCCTTCCTGCCCCCCAGCACCCCTCCCCAGCAGGGCTTGTGCCTCCCTCTGCCCAGGTCTCATCACCCTGCTTCCCCTGGTTATTTATTCCATCCTGTCATGAACGTGGTCTTGGAAATGTATAAGGTGTTTGGGCAACAATGAAAGCAATATATTCCTCTGCAGGTGTACCATGGTATGTGGTTTTCAAAGTGTTTTCCTATCTTTGATCTCCTGAAATTTTTGCCGATCCAGTGTGTTTCACAGGGTTGTTTCATTATTCCCATTTTTTCCCCCCAGAGGAAACAGACTCCATGGAATTAAATGTTAGCTCAATGTCACAGAGCCAGGAAATGGCTGAGGTAAGAAGACTTCAACTCTAGGGTCCTGGATTATGCGGCTGAATAGCTTTTAATGTTTCTCAGCCACTTAATAGGTTACCTCTCTCAAGGGTGTTTGCATTTTAAAAGAGAACTAAAAAGAGAAGGAGGTGTATAATCCAAATGAATGAATTGTGAATAGCAAAATGCGGAGTGTACAAAAAGCACGTGCACAGGAAAGACTGGTGCTGGGGCCAGAGGGACAGGATAGTCCCAGAAGATTCTCCAGGGTCAAATAGACCTTGATTCAAACCTCTTCCATTCCATTTACTAACCCAGCAATCTTTAGCCAGGGGTTTCCGCTCTCTGAGTCTCTTTCTGCATCTGTGAAATGGGATTGATGTGAGACTGTCATACACAGAGATCTGCACATAGTATCTGGTCAGCATACATTAGCAGCAGTACATGGAGGACCCCATGTGCAGTTGGCCTCAACAGGAATCAGGGTGCTGAACAGAGCTGGTCCTTGCCCCCCCACCCCAGCACCACAGGGGAAGGGGAGGGAAAGGCAGGATATCTCTATCCTGAGAGCCCAGGCCTGCTGGTCCAGGCCCATCTCTGCCCCGCACTGGGCTGAACTCACCTAATCTCATGTTAATTACTCAGCCTTTAGGATCAAGCCCCAATAGGAAGGGGCAGTACTGACAGCTAACTGCAGTCCTCATCTCTTCTGAGTCTTCCCCCACCTCCTCGGAAAAGATTTATGGAAAGATTAAGGGGCCTTTTTTTTTCAATATCTATTAATATTCATGGCAGTCTTCACAGCCATCTGCTTTTAACAATTTTGTTTGCAAAGACCTGAGATTAAAATATGGCCTGCTAGTGCTCTGAAGCATCCGAACTGAAGGCGATAAAACAAAGGCCTTTTCAGGAGCTCTGAGCCGGCCTGTCACTCTACCTGCAGTGGAGAAGACTAATGACTAGTGGGAGGGAGGGGCGGCGGAGGGGTGCCCAGACCAGGCTGAGATTAGATTCAGGGGCCATCGCTCCCCCTAGACCTGGCAAGGTTAATGGGGGGGGGGGCGCAGAATGAACAGCCCATCTCCCTCCCCACCACCTTGTGCAGGGGCCCTAGGGATGAGGGGGCTTAGCTAGGGTAGGAGGAAGATGCTAGCTACAGTACAGGGAAAACTCAGGGTTTTGAGGGCTCCAAAGCCTTGGGATCAGCACCCTGGAGAGAGGGTTGTCAGCCCTGGAAAAGCCCAGGGGTCTGTAGAGGACGGGGAATGAGGGGAGCCCCACACAGTGATGCTGTGACCCAAACTCACCAGCGTCACTGAACCTCTTCTATGCATCTGTACCATGCAATCTAAAGCCCAGTGTCTTTGTCCAGATTTCCAAAGCCAGTCACTTCAGCACTGCCTTGGGTGGAACCCCCGTTTGCCAACTAATATCTTGAGGTATTCTTGACCAAGCTGATGTCCCTCTCTTAGCCTCATCTGGGAGCGGAGTTTTCAGTGAGCTCTTGGGAGGTGGCTTGTGGACAAGGGAGGGACAAGCAGTGGGACACAAGTCAGCATATGTGGCCATGCAGATTTTGCACAACTCCAGCGGGCACCTTCCCTCACCCTCTGCAATGATCCCGAGCGGTCTCCAGGCCTCCCATGCCGAGCAGCCCCAGGTCGCTGCTTTACAGGACGCTCTAGCTCAGTGCTCCTTGGGCTGAAGGCACCTGCTGCTTAGGAATGTTTGAAAACCAGCAGAATTCCAGTCACTTCTGTCATTAGATGGCACCTCTCCTCTCTGGCGCCTTTGATTCTAGGTTCCACACTTCCAAAACATCCCCAGAGGGGCACACACCTGGTTCCTGGGCAGGAGGCAGACAAATATGGGGGAGGGGTGTCCACGTGCCTGTGCCAGCCTCCTCCCCCTGCCAACAGGTGGCCTCTCAGTCTAAGCATCAAGCTTCCTATTCCAGCCTCCACCCTCCAGGTGTGGAAGGTCACCATAGTTGTCTCCCCACTGCCTCTATGGACCAAGACCCCCCCACCCCGCAAATACCAGGAGACACCCACTAGCTGCTCCTCACAGAAAAGGAGAATTTTACAACAGAACCTCTCCCAGGGACAGCATCAGGCGAAAGGGAAATAATTCTGTCTTAAATCTCACAGGTTTAGGCAATCCTTCCTTTCATTCCAGTTCCAGTCCAGCCTTTCTCAAATGCAGCAGCGGACTCACCTGCCGTGGCTCCCCAGCCCACCAACATAAATTCTACCTTCTGCCAGGCTTTCCAGGCCCAAGTGAGGGGAAGAGATGCTGGCTGGCCAAGGTGCATCCTTTTCTTTGAGAACTGCTTAGCACCCCCCAGCCCCATGAAGGGGTGGGCCATGCCTTGCCCACTGAGGGGCCACATTGCTTATCCTAGGCATTCCTCCGCTCCAGTGCTATTACAAGACTGTGACCTTCAGTGGTCTCAGCTTCTACAGGAAAACCGCACCCTATCAGATCCTGCTTACCTTTCCAGAATCTTCTCCCACCTAACCTGACCTTTGACACCTCACACGATCCTCCAGTCACATCAAACACCCAGCATTCATGGGATATGCATGCCCTGCCATACCTCTGAGCCTTTGCACATGCTGTTCTCCATGCCTGGGATGTGTTCTTCGCTTCCAGGCTTCAAGGCCCAGAGCTCAAATATCACTTGCTCCATGGAGACACCCTCTCAATGCTCAGCCCCTCACCCACAGGCAGAGTCAGCTATTCTGCATGACCCTAAATAACAGTTGGCATTTGGGGAACACTTTATCTGTACCATCTCATTTAATCCTCACGTGTCCCTGTACAGGATGTCCTGCCGTTATCCCCATTGCACGCATAAGGACGTTGCAGCAGCACAGAGAGGTAAAATTATTTTCCTGAGGTCACACAGCTACAGTGTGATAGTGCCAAAATTCAGATGCAGGAGTGTGTATAGTGTGTGTGTGTGTGTGTGTGTGTGGGTGGGTGGGTGTTAGGGATGTGTTATGAGTGTGAGAGAGGGTGTATGAAGGGGATTATGAAAGTGAGTGTTTGGAATAGCACATATAGTGTGTGAAGGGGTCTGTGTAGGCCGGTATAAGTGAGTGTGTGCATGTGTATGTGTGTGTGCACACACATAAGCATCCTCTGACACTCCCAGATCCCACATGGGTGGGTAAAGGCATGTTCTTGGCTGCATGAATAGTTAAAGCCCTTAAACTGTGTCGCTTCATCATTGATATTTTTACAAAGTTGTCACAGAGAAATATCATTTTTCTTCCTCCTTTATTTCATTTTCTTTGGGATATAGTAATTAACAAAAGCCGTTAGATGCCAGCAAAACTGTTTCTTTTGAAGTTTCTACATGGCTGTCACCCGGGAGATAAAGGCAGATTATTCAATCTTGACATTATAATTGTGGATGTCAGATAAAAGCCTGGATTAGACACTTCACAGCCCCACTCAGAGGGGCGGATGAGCTCACCAGGAGGGAGCTTCCCTCAGCCCTCAGCCCTCAGCCCTCAGCCCTCAGCCCTCAGCCCTCAGCCCTCAGCCAGGAGGGCAGGAGGGCCTGCAGGAGGGGCACCACTGAAATGGGAGGGGGCGGCTTGCCACCTGGTCGGTTTCTTTCATTGTGAGTTGGACAGTCCTCAAATCACACAATGTTAGACAGAAAGGAAGCATATTCCATACTGAGGCGGAACAATCCAGAAGTCAGGAGCTAAGCTCCCGAGCTTGGTGGATCCCCTGTCATAACTTGTCCCACCTTGAGTGGCAGTCTGCTCCTTCTCCCCACCTACCATCCTCACCCCCACCTTCCCACGCCCTCCGCTCACACCACCCCTGGGCTGGATGCCCAGCCCCTCCAAGGAGAACAGCGGGAAAAATGCCAGCAGCAATGACAAGGACAGGACCTGGACAGCAGAGGCTGTTCTGAGCCTGACATTGCCACTCAATTGCTATGTGATCATGGCGAAGTCCCTTTCCATGATTTATACTGCAAGGAGGCAGGACCAGGCACCCTCCCGGAGCCTCCTCCACTCCACCAGCCTGGACCTCTATTTCCTGAGCAGAGGTGGGAGGAAACCGTCCTCCCATAGAAGCCAGCTGAGTGCATGAGGGTCCTTATAAAGGAAGGTCGAGGGGAGACACTGGGAAACATAAATCTGCCAGCACGACTCTCTCAGAAAGGGTTTTAATTAATTGTTTTTATATGACATAAGAGCAACTCATTACCGAAAGGCTTTGATTTGTGACACCTGCATTATAGATGATTTTTAAATTAACATTTCCCCAATAAAAGGTGTCAGTAGAGAGCTGAAGGCGCCCAGAGAAGTATAAAAGGATAATAATATGAAAATACAAATAAACACCAGCCCAGACCAACAAAGGGGGCTGCTTAATCAATTTTACAATTAATTAAGGCTGCCGGGGGGTAGCCGGGGCCCTGGAGGCAGGTGGAGGCACTGGGTGGAGGCCCAGGCATCAAATGCTAGGAGGAGGGAAAGAGTTGGAGGTTTAAGAGAGAAGTGCAAGGCGAATGGAAGATGCTCTGCCAGGCTTTCCCTTAAGGGGAGGAAAATAGGAGGCCAATCTGTTCTGAGGAGGGTTTTTCCTCCCTTTGTTCTCCTGGATTTGTCGTTTATTCGTTCAGTAGGTGTTTATAGAACCCCGGCTGTGGGCTCCAGGAAGAGCAATGAGCCCAGGCAAAGGCTCCAAGGTGAGAGAGAGGGAGCGGCACTTTGGAGAGACGGAGGACCCCCAACACGTGTTCCAGGAGGAATGAAGAGCAAAGTCGTAGAGAAAACTGGAAAGGTAGGCAGAGGCCAGACGACAGAGGCCTCGGTAAAATGCCATGCTGCATTTGGAGCTATTTTCTGATGCCTTTTGAAGAGTTTCAGGTAGAGGAACCACGTAAGATTTCCATTTTAGACAGATGTAAGTGGATACCATACCAGAAAGGTAAAGGGAGGTAAAGAAGTCACCCCAGCAAGACCTGTTGATGAATTGAGTTCAGAGAGAGGTGGCTGCTAAGGTAGAGAGACAGATCATTGGTCCCAGGGAGACTTCAAAGCTAGAGCCCGGGTGTCACTCCTGGGGCTTGTGGGGTGAGGGTGCTGGAGAGAGGGGAAGGGGGACCTGAGGATAACCCCAGCCAAGGAGGATGCTGGAGAAGCAGCTGTGCACAGGACGTGGATGGGTTCCTGCCCGCGGGGGTCTTACACTATGATCAGAAGAAACAGGCAAAAGAGCACAAAGGGATGAACAAAGGAATTCAGTGTGCACAGGGTGAGGGGTTGCTAAAGAAAACGGACCCAGGCGCCGCCGTGGGAACTACCCGGGCAGTGCAGTCGGGGGCGAGGTGGTTGCGGAAGGCCTCTCTGAGGAGGTACTGTTTGAAGTAAGACCTCAGGAATGAGGAGCCAGCCAGGCTAAAATTGAGACGAAGGTGATTCGGGCATCAGTTTAGGACGGGCCAGGGCCCTGGCACTGGGAGGAGGGGTGGAGGGAGGCGACAGGACTGCCCTTGCCAATCTGCCCGTTCTACTGCTCTTCGTCCTGCCTCTGCTTTTCCTCTGGTTGATGAAGACAGGGTATTTATCTAACTGCTGTAGAACTGAGGATTGGTCGCATTTATCAATAGAGGCCATGGAGCGTTGAGAAAAGTTTCCCATGCGCCACCCCAGGCCTTTATACTCTCTCACCAAGCAATTCAACTTCTCCAGGGGAGTCAGGCTCCTTCCCCATGCCAAAAACTCTGCATTTCTATCAGTACCCCAGAGCTCTCTCCTAAACTCTAGATCCACTTGGATGTCTTCCAGACAACTCATAACAAACACATTTATCACCTTCCTCCTGAAGTCCACTTTTCCCTCGTGTCACAGTCTCAAAGATGTTATCATCCATCCAATTGCTCAAAACAGAGACCAGGGAGTTATCTCAGTGCTCCCTCTTCTTCTCCCCCATCTCCAAATCCTCTTGGTCCTTCCTTCATATAGCTCTTAAACACACCTTCTTCTACGCATTGCCCTCCCTTCTACCTGTCCCCTTTGCCCCCATCCTCCTCCCATCAGTGTGCCCTGCACAGGAGGTCAGGAGGAGAGCCCAGCCCCTCCCTACCCCCTGTAGCGCCACGTTATCCTCTCCTCCCTCCATGCTTTGCTGTCCAGACACAGGGGCCTCCCCTTATCTCCCCAGACTAACACTGCTTCCCTCACCTGTCTTCTTTCACACCCATGGTCCCTCTGCCCAGATACTCCAGGTGTTGTGCCCTGTGCCACCCCACTCCACCATTATCTGGCCATGTTCAACTCCACAGTCCATGCCGTGGGTTCATCTAATACTTTTGCAATAATTTGCTTAACTGTGTAACTTCCCCCCAGGTTGTAAACTCCACAAGACCAGCAACTATTTCCACCTTGTTTTCCTCTGTGTTCCCAGAGCCCAGTAGGCAGACCGCATTGCTGAATGAATAGGAAAAATCAATGCATTAATGGATGAGTCAAATAATGTCACATGACACAACATGCCACATGCTTGCTACAAGTTTTGGTGTTCAATGAGACCAACAAGGACCAGCATCTTTAACTCAGTGGCATACATGTCACTGGTCAGTTTGTGTCCTCTCATGTCCCCAGAAGAGGTCACTCTCCCAGGATGGCCATGGTTATTGTGATGGGAGGAGAGGACAGACCTCCACTTCAGATGGTGCATCTCCTGCTTCCAAGAAGCTGGTGGGAGTCATGAGGCCAATGGAATATCCTCGCAGTCTGTGGGCCGGCTGGTTTCTATCCTCTCTTCATTGTCCCAGGGCCCAAGAGGTTGTAGCTATCAACAGGGGCTCCTGACTAAGGTACTTGGGTGTTTATGGTCCCCTTTGCCCAATAGGTATGTGAGATACGTGCTTCCTGCCAGGTTGGCCCCGAAACAGAATACCTCCAGCCCACACTTACAGGATGGGCAGGAGGAGCTGAACTGTAGGTCTCAAACTGTGTCCAGGACCCAAGCAGACTAGTAAGTGTGTCTGAACGGGTTGTCTTGGCAAAGGCACCTTAAGGCCAGTGTTGGGACCTGGGGCTCAGGTTAAAACAAGTATGTGGCAAGGGCGTTGCCGTCAGAACTATGATGTGTGTGTATGTGTGTGCATGTGTATATATGAACATACATGTGTATGCATGTGTATGTGTGTGTGGTAGATTCACAGAGTTTAGGATTTAGGTCAGGGTAAACATTAGGGTCGGGGTTACAGGAGTGGCTGCAGGAAGTCTATGGCCTTCAAACCCTCCAGGCAGACCAGCAAGTAGGGAAAAAAAGGCTGGAGTGGATGTCAAGGTCAAACACATAAATCCCTCAGAAAGGGTGCGATGGCCCCTGCTCAGAAGAATCCAGGCGGGCCTCCTGGAGGAGGTGCGTTTGAGCTGTGCCTGACAGATGGAGAGGGTCAGAAAGCCAGAAGTTCTTAATCAAGCTGCTGCTTCCTTCATCTTCAGAAACTTCCTTCCAGGAAGAACACCTCTGAAGGCCAGCTTGCTCCTTCTATAAGTCAGACTCAACCGTTGGTGACACAATTACTGAATGTCAGGACAGGAATAGCTCAAGAGTCCAAGCCCTCCATTCTATAGATGAGGAAACTGAGGCCCAGAGAGAAAAGCAAAAATCTTTCTTTGCATTAGAAGTGGCCTTCTCACAACCCACCTGCATGACAGGCAGATGTTATTCTCCTTTACTTAACAGAACAGGGGGCCGAGTCCCAGCGGAGTCCAAGGGCTTTTGGAGGTCACACAGGATGTGCCAGAACCAGGACTCAAACTCAGGCTGACCTGATTCCAGATCTAACACCCGTAGGTGACTTTCTCTGTCTTCGGTTCTGATTCTTCGGAGGCACAGAAAGAATGCTAGCAGTCGATGTCAAAAATATATGTAGCTATTTTGATTGACAGTATAAGTTCAGTGATGTACAAACAGAATGATTTTATTTTTCTCAATAACTGCTATCAGCTTTACTCTGTAAGCTTCAACCCCACAAGCTGGTAGTTGAAGGAGAGGAGGGAGGGAAGGAAGAAAACAAGCTTGCCATATAATAATGTCTTCATTCCTTCTGACAATTTTCCTGGTCACGTTTAATATCTGTAGCTGTCACTTTCTAATTACTAAAACGCGTCATTGTCCAGTTCAAAGGCACCCCAGCAGCAGGGATGGGAGTGTCCTGCTCATGAGTGACTGGCTTCCCCTCGGTTGGGCACTGCCCTGCAGGGCACTGCCACCTAACTCTGGCCATGGGTGTCCTCACCCTCGCTGGCCTACGAGGGCCCTGGGGGAGGCCAGTTGCCAGCTCCTCAAGTGACACTGTAACGCCCTCCACAGCCACTGACATCGGGACCTCTCCTTGCTCCTGGCTGCTTTTACCCAGCACGCTCTGCTTTTCTCTTTAGAAAGAAACAGGACAAAAGAAACCTTGTTTCTGCTAAAATGCCCCTACTTAGCAAAGCCTGGAGTGGTTGTTGTGGTGGAGATCACTCACTCTCCACCGGAATTCAATCTCCCTTGGCAAAATGTGGCCAGGCTAAGGTCACCACCTAGGCAAGGAGTCCACACACTGTGACCCCCCAGCCAGATCCTATTACCGCCTATGTTTGAATGGCCCGTGAGCTAAGAATGGCTTTTAGATTTCTAAATGGTTGGAAAAAATTAAAAGAATGATACTCAGGATACATAAAAACTATATAGAATTTATATTTTTGTGTCCATGAATAAAGTTTTACTGGGACATAGCCACACCCATCATTTGCATATTGCCTAAAGCTGCTTTCAAGATCCGTGGGCAGGACGAAGTACTTGCAACAAGAGTATATTGTTCACAAAGCCAAAAGTGTTTTCTGCCTGGCTCTTTACAGAAACCATTTGCTGACCCTAGATCAAGACTACATTTCCCAGCCTCCCTTGTAGCTGGCTGGGGTCAAGTGCTAAGTTCTCATTAGTAGAAGTGGAGTGGAAGTGATAGTGTGCTCCCTCCATGCTCTCTTCTGTCTCTGGCTGGAGCCAGGCGTGATAGCTCTCAGCTTTAACCAATGAGATGACAAAAAGCCTTTCAGTGGTTGGGTGGTGGAGGGGGGGGGCAATGACATGAGGGACCCCAGTCCCTGAATGACTATGTGACTCAAAGCGGCCCTAACAAGCCGGGCCATTCATCTTAAAACTGTGAGGTGAGAAAGGAAGAAAAAAATTAATGAATTAAAATTGAAACCTTCAGAGCTGTTCATACTAGTGCATGGTCATGGTACAACAGCCCACCCTTACCCTGACGAGTACAGGTGTTTCTCTCCAAATGGGCACTCTCTCTAGAGTTCTTTACCTGCAGATCCCGGCCATGTTATTTCAGGCTATTGTACTTGTGCAGGAGGTCTGCTTAATAGATGGCTTGAACCCCACCCCCCACCCCGCCCACATCAGCATTATCCTACTAACCTAATAAGAGAATTGTTCACTTGGAGTTCTGTTTACAAGGAGCAGAGGGGCACAAGCTCAGGGAGAGAGGCTAGTTTAGTATAAAGCGGATCTTTATCAGAATCCCGAAACAGAAGGCCAGAGCCAGCCCGCGTCCATGGGAACCAGCCTCATGAGGTACTCCTCCAAGACCAGGGGTCTCTCTCATGACATCTATGCAGTTCTCTGTCCTCCTTCTTGGCTGGCCAGCTCCCTCTGGTCATTCACAGACTCTGGCGACTCTGGTGAACCTCCTGTCTCAAGTCTAGCTCATCAACTATTCTCTCCCAGGTTCAGCTTCTTTCTGACATCTTCCCAAGTAGGAGTCAGATTAGCCCAGCTCCTGCCTTTGAACCGGACCACCCAAAGAACGTAACATGGGGAAGTCTCTGCTTCAAGTGCCCACCTCAAATAAGTCGGCTGAGGCCTGGAGGATGCAGACGCATGGCACGACCACAACTGCTACCCACACGGCATGCAGTTGGGGCAGGAATCTCCCTTAGCCAGGAAACCAGCCCATCTGAAGTGGTTGAGTAGTCCTGTGGCTAAGCACTTGAACTCGGAGCTAGAATGCTGGCTTCAGCTCCACCTCCTCCTTGTGTGACCATGGGCAAGTTTAGTACATTCATCTCCACTTCTATGAAATAGGTATCATAATACAAAAACACCTGCCTCACAGAGTTGTCAAGAGGATAAAATAAATCAATCAATGTAAAGCATTTAGAACAATACCTCCTGACACATAGTAAGTTTTCAGGGAAGGCTAGTGATTAGAATTATTATTATCTCTAAAACAAGAAGGAATTAATAAGTCAAGGCTCTATTCCTTTTCCTGTAAAACACTTCAATGTGTGCTCAGTGAATGATTCATGACAGCTTGAGGAAAGCACTGTAATTGGGCCACAGATACACCTTCCTAAGGAGCAAGGGCACAATGTCTACCATCTGTTAAGTACCCATCTGTTAAGGTGCTCATCCTGTGCTTGGCCCTCTATACTCAGCCCACATGATCCAGTGAGGATAAAGCTCCAAGAGGGACAATAAGTTGTCTAAATTCACACATTTTAGGCTTAATTCCACTCACTGTGTATTTTCATCATCATGGCTAATCCAAAGGATCCACTGCAGGCCAGTTGCTGAGTCCTGCCGTTTGGAGACACACTTACTAAAGACAGAGAAAGGGGCAGAAGGAGCAGGCATACCAGGACTCCCACTGGCACGGAAAGGCTGGAGTGATGTGGATGAGATGGGAGGAGGCCATCTTGGGAAAAGTACTGCAAGTTTGGGACAGGTAGGGGACGTGGCTCTGTGCTTGGTCAAACCTTCCCCGTCAGGCTGCCCGAGTACATGCCGCAGAGTCTCCATTTAACAAACGGAGCCCTGGCCTAGAGCAAAGCCAGCAGCCCTGAGTGCATGCCCCAGGTCTGGCTTCCTGTCTCTCTGTGACAGTGAGAACAAGGCCCTGCCCCTCTCTCAGACACAGTAGTCATACGTGGTAGACCAGGTGACTGTAAGGTCCTTCCCTCTCTGGTCCCACTATGGTGATTTTCTGGTTTCTGTTGCATTTTTGCAGGGAAGCCCTGAGCACAGGCTACCCTGTCACTTCCATCCCGACCTGAGACCATGGTGGTACACTCCCCAATTTACTGTATGCTTAAGAGTCATAGGGAAAAAAAATAAAACTATTATCCTCAAAACCCCAGTAGGTCTCTTAATGACTACTCCACTAATTAGTAGCAGCTGTTAATGAAGTGTGCAGGTACAAGCCTAGTCTCATCAATTAATCCATACATGCTCCTGGGCTGCAGTAATATTTAAAGGGGAAATCAATACCTGGCAGCTGGGCCTGGGGAGGTCGGTCTGGGTGGGCAGGGAAGGTGTAGCATTTCAGGGAATTTGTAACTAAAATAGCTTATGCCTAGAGCACAGTGCAGAGCAGCAGTAACTAGGATAGCCCTTAAGGGGCACAGAGATTCAGGAATGCCTGCAGGGTGAGGGCAGGAGGGGCTGAGTGGGCAGGATGAGTAGGCACCTGCTCCTTCCGTGTGTGGGCAAAGAGCTCCATGCCAGACCAGTAGGGGCATGTAGGGGTAGCAACTCTCTCCAGCTCCTATCACAAAATCCACTTATTTGTGTGGGGAATGGAGGCTGAGGGGTTTACTATTACCTCCACTGAGCAAATGTAGAAATCAAGACTCCACGTGAGATACTGTCTCATCCAAGGTTGTAAAACAAGAAAAAGTAACAATCACTATCCTGGCCCATGCTGTGCCAAAACCCTACACACATCATCTCATTTAATTCTTACACCATCCCAATGAGATGAGAACTAGTTTCCCTGTTTTGGAGACGGAAACAGTACAGCTTTGAGAAGTTAAAACACCTGCCTAACAAAGCTGGTTATTGGCACAGCTGGTATTCAAAGCCACGTTGTCTGACTTCAGAGCACATATATTTAGCACACATGACACCTAAAGGGTGATAAGCCTCCAACCCAATAGAACAAAATCCAAACTCCTGTGCATGATTTATAGCATCTTGTAGCAACTCTGGCCCCCGTGTTAGTTTCCTGTTGCTGCTATAACAAAGTATCACAAACTTACCAGCTTAACACAGCATAAATGTATTATCCTGCAGTTTCACAGTTCGAAAGTCTGAAATGGTTTTCACTGGGCTAAAGTCAAGGGGTTGGTGGGGCTGCACTCCTTCTGGAGGCTACAGGGGAGAGCCATTTCCCTGCCTTTTTCACCATCAAGAGGTTGCCTGCATTTCTTGGCTTGTGGCCCCTTACAGTATCTTGAAGCCAGCAACTCAATCACTCCAACCTCTGTTTCCATTATCACATCTCCCTCCCTGACTCTCTTTCTCTGCCTCCTCTTACAAAGACCCTTATGCTTACATGGTATCCATTCAGATACTCCAAGATAATTTCCCGGATGATCTGGGATAATCCACTTCCCTTTGCCATGTGAGGTAACAACGTCATCGGTTCCTGAGATTAGGTCGTGAGCATCTTTATGGGGGAATATTTGTCTACCTACTACACCCTCTCACTTTCTATTTCTTCCCCTACAGCTACCCATGTTCCACCTTCAGCAAACACCTGTATCAGTCAGCATCCAGTCAGAAAAATAAGACCACTCTCTCTAT
Source organism: Mormoops blainvillei (assembly GCA_004026545.1). Classification (NCBI taxonomy): domain Eukaryota; kingdom Metazoa; phylum Chordata; class Mammalia; order Chiroptera; family Mormoopidae; genus Mormoops; species Mormoops blainvillei. The sequence continues at coordinate 51,504 of PVJD01003468.1, read as the reverse complement.
TTCAGAGAGAATTAAATATAGAGAATTCACCACACAGGCAATGAAAAAGCTGTGAAGCCACACGGGGGCTGCTGAACTGACCTGGAAATTTGTAATAACAGCAGATAGTCTTTTCTAACCCTCCCCACTCCAGTAACAAAGACACATGCAGTCCAGGTCAACGGCCCCTCCCTCCAAGCTCTAGTGACACCCAAGTGCCAAAGATATGGCTGAGGTCCCTGAGCCTCTGTCTGGTCCATTGCATGTCCGCAGCACTGAGCCCAGAACCTTGCATAAAACAGGTGCTGAGAAAAAAGTCATCCAGGCCAGGAGTCTGTCTTCAACATCAGAGGTGAGGGCACAGCCCCAGCTCAGGACTTCCAGAGAGGCCATGGTGCAAGTGAAGCAGGTAGATGAAAAGCAGCCGCTCAACAGCCGACTGTCAGACACCGAAAGCAGGGACTTGTGTTGAGTTCATCTTGCTACCCATCACAGGCTTAGGCAACACGGATCTTATCTACTCAAAAAAATAAAAATAAAAATAAAAAAAACACCGAGGGGCAGACAGATTACTCCTCTCGGGGAAGAGACAGGGGCGTGGGGTCCATGTTCAAGGGGCTTGGGGGAGGAAGGAATCTAGGAGTTAGAGGCTACCCTCCTGCTTGAGGGGTGTACTGAGCTTGCTTCTATCTAAGCTCTAGAATCTGGCTTCTTATCATGTCAGAGGCACAGGGAGAGACCATGATTATTGCCCTGGGTGAATAACCTTTCCCTGGCTGGACATTATTCTGTGGCTCCTCTTCCTCAAAAGCTCATCCTAGCATGTCTGGAAAAGGGGAAGGGAGGAAATTGAAAAATATACCAGGGCTAAAGGGAAGAGAAGGAGAAGGGAAAGAGGAGGGGAAGGACCCCTGGAACCAGCCTTTCCTGAGTAGGCCTGCATCAGGGGCAGAGTGGGGACATGCAATTTCACCCAACAACCACCCAGGGTATGAAGCATCCCCTTCCCCAGTCAGATGAGGTCTTCCTCCAGGAGCCCCTACCCTGGTGAATGACACCACTCTCTCCTCCCCCCGCCCCGCTAGCAGGTGTGTCCCAGACTCACTTCTTCCCTAGGCACCCTCCTTGCACACCAATCTGTTTGTCACCAGGCCCTGGCCAGTCTGCCTCTCCCCTGTCCTTGTCCTTAGTGACACAGCCTTAGAAGCTCCTTCAACAGCCTCCTAACTAATGTCCCAGCCTCTGGCCTCACCTCCTAATCTCATCTGTACACTCCTGCCAGGACTGTTTTCCTGAAATAGATCTGGCTACCTTACTCCCTTACCTAAGCCCATCAGTCTCTTCCCACCAGGTCTAGGGAATTCAAGGCCTTCACTTCCCTCGCCAGTCCCCTCTCCTCTCATCTCCTTTGCTCCTCTTTCCTACCTCTCTTCAGGAACCTACCTATAAGTTCACACACACACACACACACACACACACACACCATTTACACCTTTATACTTGTTCTCTGCACCTGGAATTCTCATCTCCCCACACCCTGTGAATAAGGTCGTAGACTTAGGAATCTTTACAATCCTGTTCTCTCTTGAGCCGTTGGAGCATTCAGATGCAGGAGTCACCTTGCAACTGAAAGCTCCCAGGTACCATAACCCACCTGGCCCCACTCTCTCCGGTTGCCCCTGTCCTGCTACTCCATTTGGCCTATCCCTAGCCCTGGCCATATAGTTGTACTCCATGCCTGTCATGAGGCTAACATAGCAGTTGGGCGGGGGGGAGGGAGTGGCAGAGGCAATCACTGAGAGTGTCCGCAGACATGGCGGGGTAGGAGTGGGCTGTGGGCACTGGATGTTTGTTCATAACCAAGGCCCTCCTTCCTTTTAATATCACTAGTCCCGTGGGGACCTGAGTAACATAGAGAAAGCAGAAGCCAGCCTGGTTGCTTGCTGAAGATCAGCAAATATTATTGATGTCGTGACACCTACCAATACCACAGGGACAAGATATACCCCTTCTCAATGCTAATTTGAAGGACTTCATTTGAACAAAGACTGCCAATAAGTCAAAAACCCATTCTCCCTTTGCTTCCTTCTGTCATTGCCATCCAGTTCAGCCATGCCCTCACTGTAACAGTCAGCATCTCATGACAAGCCATGATTATCAGGAGAGATGAGAAGAGCCAGCCTGCCAGCATAGCCCTTAGTGTAACTTCGGGACAATTTTATCACCTCCTCAGGAACTTTGAGCATCCTATAATATTTACCACTCACCTGGGAGCATCGCAAGGGCTTGGATTGCAAAGTCTCAGGTGAATTTGGGCTTGAATAAATTACTCGACGTCTTGCTACATGAACTTGCGCCATCACAAGTGATCAAAGAACCATCAACCTAACCGCCATTCATTCCTTGATTCTTCAAGCACGTATTGAAAGCCTACTAATCAATTAAGCAGTCCTCTAGGGGCTGGGGGAACAGGAGCAAACCAAGCAGCCAAGGTCCCTGCCCTCACAGAGCTAAGATTCTAGTGTGGGAACGAAAAACAAAGTGGTAGATGTGCGGTGTGCAAAATGGAGAGAAGTGTTATGAAGAAGTGTGAAGCAGAGGGAAGGCAGTGAGAAGACTGGAGTCGGGTGGTTTACTATTTTGCAAGAAGGAAGATAGGTCAAATTATTCCAAGACCAAGCAAATGGCAGTTTCCCCCTACGGAAGAGCTAGGGGAAAGTGAAATAATAGAGAACAGAGACCTGTACTAAGAGTGTCAGGTATTGGAGAATAAAGGGGAAAGAACTATTATCCCAAGACTGCTTTTCTTGAGGGGAAAACCTAGAATAGCTCCTCGAGATGCCAGTCGGGTGCCCCAACTCTAAAGACTGTGTGGTCTGAATGCCCCACCCACAGTGCCAGTACAGAAACACCGTCTTGCACGGAGTGCTTGCCTTCACACACCCCACCACATGGGTTTCTTTCTTCTCCTCACCCCTCCCAAACTCTGTGCATCCGTGCATTAGCTCAAGCTGTTCCCTGCCCCTGCAATGACACTCCTCCCTTCTCCTCCAAATGCTGACCCTCTCCAGGCTCAACTCAGAGTCATCCCATGAAACTGCCTCTGATCACATCCCTCATTCCTCTGAGTCCCCAGCCTGCAAGGCACTGTTCCCCACTCCGTATTAAAGGTACTTCTGGACATGTCCTGCCTGGGGTCTACACACACTTAAGGACTATGGCATTTTCTGAGCAGCCTCAGTGTCCTCTGTGATGCCCGGTACATGGCCATCTCTGCAGAGGAGGGAAAAGGAGATGGCATACAGTGAGGCCTACTCTGCCATGAACAGTATTTCAGCCTCCCAACCGCCCAGCCATGCTGACAGTAGGAGGCAGGCAGGGTACCTGACCACATTTGCAAGGTCATGGACCTTTTGTCCAGGTCACACTCAAGTAAGAGGCTGAGCGGGATGCCAATGGGGCACCGATCCACCATAGACTTTTTTCTACTCTCCCCTGCTGCCTGATCACAAGAGACCCTCAAGAAATATTTGATGTGTAAGAGAGTGTCTGAACAAAGAAACATACACACCCTCCCCTCCTTGCTCCAGACACCCTCTTCACACCTCCCAGTAGACATGTAGGCCAGGCTGGGTTTCAAGCACAGCCCACTGTCTTGCCTCCAGGAAGAGCAGCCCTTCTGGTGCCTTCAGCAGTGTTGTATCGTGGGGGAGGGCCTTTATTCAACCCCTGATCTGGCTTCTTAACTCATCCTTCCAGAGAACTAGCTAGACCCCTTCTCCAACACTGAAAATGAGAGCCCGGTTTCGGGGGTTCTAAGACTATACTCAGTGATAGCCTGGGATCAGCAAGTATTAGACTCTAAGGCCCTTCAGGTCTAAAGAGCCAGCCCTCTGCTCTCATAGAAGGGAAGAAACCGGTCCCAAACACACAGCTACAAACAACAGATTGGACCCAGGCTACCCAGCTCCCAACCCAGCTGGTCATGTCCTTAACCAGCTGGGGTAAGGTGAACTAGAGCTTCTTTCTTTCCCTGTCCTGCGCGCGGGAGGAAACATGGGCATTGCCTGTGGATTACAGCAAAGATACGGACATGGGACCGCTCATTTGTCAGGTAATGTGAGGGGGCTTGTGTCGTGCAGCCCAGGGCCGGCAGGTGGAGATGCTCCCTGAGTACACAGACCGGGGTTGTCATTGCGCAAGAAATGGGGTCACGCTCATGTTAATGGGAGACACATGCATTTCTCACCTAGCTGAAGGGGAGCTTGAGAAGGGAAATTAATTCTCACAGTTGTGAGGCATGTTTGATTGCTGCTGGTTCAGAAGAAATCAGTGGCAGCCTGGAGTAAGAGCCTCCCCACCGCCTCCCTGGCACTCTCCACCTCGCCTCCCCTCGGAGCAGGGCTCAGCCCTCCCTCCCTCCACAGAGCCAGCAGGAAATGGGCAGAGAGGAAGGCCACCAATGGTCAGCAGGTGGAAGGGGCAACAGAATTTGCAAAAAGCCGGAGGACAGGAAGGAGGAGGGACTGGAGGCCTCTAAAGATGGAGGGAGTGCCCATGTGCTTGGGAACAGGTGCTTGAGCCAGGGCGCAGGCCTGACTCCACCGTCTCTGCACCCTCTTTCCCCAAGACCCTTCAGTACTGAGCCGATTAAACTGCCATCGTGGACAGAAGTCCTACTTCATTTGGAAAGAGTGGCAGAGGTCGGACTGGGCCTGGTACAAGTGACTTTTCACTGCTACCTCTCTCTGGTGGGCACTGAAGCTGCCTCACTGTGAACTGCGGGTGGTGAGTGCTTCCTATAGACAACTGGGAATCATACCCCCATCCCCAACACAAACTGTCCCCAGAGGCTCTTAGAGAAAAGGCCATTGGAACAGGAGAGCAATGGACTGGCCACATGGGTCACAGCACTAGTTTGTTGTAGGGTTACCAGATCTGGGTGAAGCCTCTGTCTCATGCAGGATAGAAGACAGCATGGGCGGAAGGAAGTTTCGCGAAACCCATCTACTCTACCGCCTCCGCCACCCCCAGGGGCAGAGCACATGCTGTGTCCCAGCCCTGCAGAGACTGGGCAGGCAGCTGAGGAAGGGGCAGGGAAGGGCGCTTTTCTCTCATGCCAATTGCCAAGGCTTAGATCAGCTTCCAGGGGCCTGATCTTTAGGCCCCAAACCCACTTAGGCCCTCATATTCCAAAGAGATCATTAACACAGGAATTCCAGTACAGTCAGACCTTCTTAAGGATGGCGAGAAACCGCAGACTCAGGGGCTCTTCCTACTTACTCACCACCCACCATTTAACCCTGACCCCCACTCACTTGATATGGGGGACCTACTCTGTTAGGTGTTGTTCTAAGTGCTGGGCATCCAACCAGGAACCAGCCACGGCCCCTGCCCCCTGATGCCCACAGCCCCATCAGGGAGTCTCAATACATGGCCTGGCAGTGACCACGCAGCTGAAAAGTGCTCTGACGGGGAAACACAGAGCCTTTCAAGAGCACAGAAGAGTGTCAGAATGTTCACAGGTAGAGGTGAGAGAAGGGAGATGAATCTTCCTCGCAGTATGGAGAGCATCAGCCAAATCCTGAAGGTCAGAGGAACTGAAAGCTCAGCCTCCCATTGGTTAGAGTTTGGTGGAGAGTCACAGGGACAGGTTGCAGTCAGATCTTATCCAACCTCTTAAGCCACCATAAGAAGTTTACAGTTTATCCCCGAGTACCACAGAGTCTCCCAAAGCAGTCGCAGAATAAGCTATATGACTGAGAAGAATGTCTCTGGAAGTGGCTTAGAGGGGAGATTAGAGAGACCACACTGAAGGAGTCCAGAGAGAATGGTGAAAATGGGCACTTAGAAGGTAGGACCTATGGCATGTGGTGATGAGTAGCCATGGGGAATGGCAGAAAGAGAAGCTAGGGACACTTGCTGATAATTATTAAGCACTTACTGTGTGCCAGCCACTATGTTAAAGGTATAGCTGTATCATCTCATTTAATCCTGCAATAGCTTTGAGAAGCAGATATTCCTCATTTCACACATGTGGAAACTAAGGCTCGGAGAGGTTACCCTCTCTGACTTACCCTTAGTTAAGGAGCTAGCAAGGAGGAGGGCCTGGACGATTCAAGGTTTCTGGGTAATCAGATGGGTACAACTGCTTTTGCCCTGAGAGGGAGGCCAGAGGAGGAGGAATGGGTCTGGAGAGTGAACAATGGGTTCAGCAAAAGGCATGTAGTTTGAGGACCCAGAGGATATCAGGGTGGTGGTGTCCGCTTGGCAATGGAATATGGGTCTGCAGCTCAAGGGCATACGATATGGATTTGGGAGACTCTGTTTAGAGAAAGGAAGCCACAGGAATGGAGGAGGAAGTCTCCCATGGGCCATGTGAAGAGGAAGGAGCAAGGAGGCCAAGGAGAGAGCTCTGGGAACACACACCTGTAAGAGGTGAGCGGAGCAGAAATGGGGAGAAAAGGGTTAGCAGCATTCTCTACCTTTACTGCAGAAGAAGAAAAGATGACCCGGTCAAATCCCCCCATATCACACTAGTGACAGGGCCCCTGGCAAACACAAGAATGATGTGGGCTAGCAAAAGAATTCTTATGCCCGGAATGCTTTTAGCACGATACGCCCTAGCTGTCCAGGACTGCTGATGGTAAACAAACGTGCACCCGATGGATTTATGGGGTGTGGATCCCTGGGAAATGTCATGCAAGCTGTGTAACTGTTAGAGAATAAAATGGAGATATTTCATGACTAAAATAGCTTCTTTTTTAGTGAGGGATGCCTCACATTATCAAATGGTGCCTCCTTTGATAAATCCAAGCCAGGGCACTTCCTAATGGAAAGATCCTGGGAACAGTATCAGTGGGTCTGGACCACAGGCTTTCTCTGTGCCTCAAAGACATTTGTATGTATCTTTGAATTAATTGGAAAGCTTAATACTGGCTAACATCTCTGATTCTTAGGAATCTGATTTGACAATCTGAACCTTTGTATTTTATCTCAAGACAGAAACTTACTAAACTTTGCCATGATCTTTTGAGTTTTCTGCCCAGCTGTGGCATGGAGCCAAGCTTGAGAAGAGGCCACTTGATCTTGCTGATGGATGAGCACCTAGAGACGGGAGGGGTGCCATGAAAGGCTTTGTATGCCAGGATAAGGTGGTATTTTGTCCAAGGAGCGGCAGCCAGACACTGCTGAAGACCCAAATGTTGGGGAATGATAAGGTCACACTGAAGCTCTGGAGAGGCCCATCGGTCATTGGGAGAAAGCAGCTTGGAGGCAGAGAACCCAGGTAGGGAACCTGAAAGATAAAAATTATGGGGCCCTGGAAATGGTGGTGGCAGTAGGAATGAAGAGCAATAGGTAAATCTGAGACCAATGCAGGAATTAGAGTACACAGGACTTGGGCCTTGATCAGGTCTTTTGGTGAGGGGCAGTGAGAAAGGGAGTCAAGGCTTCTCACTTGGATAACCAGGCGGGTCATGGTGGCAGTCACATGGAAGGGAATGTGAAGACAGGCAGGCTTAGAGAAGGTGAGAGGTTCCACTTTGAAAGGTTTCAAGTGTCCTTGACACATCCCGATGGAGTTCTCTTGTAGGGAGTTGGATATGCAATTCTGAAGTTCAAGGGCAATGTCTGGGCTAGAGATAGAAAGTGTGTTCTAGGTGGTAGCTGATGCCTTGGGCCAGGTGAAATTTGAAAAGCAATGTGCTGGATGAACAGTCAAAATGTCCAAGCTGAGGATCACCAACAATTAAGGCAGAGTTTTTCAAAATGTAGTCCAGAGATCACATGCATCAGAGGACCAGGAGGGTTTGTAAAATATGGTGTCCTGGGACTGCCTGAAAACCACCACATCCAAATATATGGGGTGTGGGACCTGAGAATCTGGTCTGCATTTTAACAAGCAGCCCAGATGATTTTGAGGCACCTCCAAGTGTGGAAATCACCATGGTAAGGAACAGACAGACAAAGAATAATCCCCAAGGAAACTGAGAAGGAAGAGGAAAGAAGAGAAAATAGGATAATTTAGTGTTGTGAAACCCAAGGGAAGAGGTTTTGCAGGAGGGAACTATTGAGAGTGTCAGATACAATATTTCTGCAAGCTTGAGGGGGGTAAGGACTGAGAAGTATCCTCTGATTTGGTTAAGATGGAGGTCACTGGGGCTTTATTCAGAGAGCCCTGGGAGGAGGATGGGGAGAGGGACTCTACTAAAATGGACTGAGGGTAGGTGGGAGGTGGAGAGGTAGGAAGGAGAGTGTAGACTATTCTCTCAATAAATTTGGCTGTGAATGGAGATAAAGATCATAACACAAAAGTGTCTGATGGGGGAGGGGTGGAAGAAGTAGGAGGAAAGGACTCCTTTGTAAGTGTGAAGAAGACACAAACATGTCTTAATGCTGTAAATCAAAATGGTTTGAAGGGAGAACATGAAGATAGAGCAAGGAGGGGGTCTTAAGTCGGCAGCAAGTGATGGCATTAGCATTGGCCAAGAACAGGCCTGGAGAACTAAGACAGGACGACAAGCAGTGTCTTTAAATTTAGAATTTTGATAGCAAGAGATTGGCACTTCCATCTGACATGTTATATTTTTCTGTGCCAGGCAGGGCATGGGGTTAACTGCAAAGAGCGTGAGGTGGAGGTGAGAGCAGAGATTTGGAGAGAAAAAAAAGCAACAGAAGCAAACCCATGTTAATGACATCTACAGTTCCAAGAGTGAGTATATATCAGCTCAAATTGTACCATGGAGTTGAGATGATCTTGTCCAGCTCAACAGAGCTCAGCCAGAGAAATATTCTACTTTCTACAAGCATCGTGTTTGTATGCTCCTAAGTCACACAAAGTGATAGAGCCCATAGTGAATAGAACTTCGCTCGTCCACTTGGCTCCAGGGCGGGGTCAGGTGAGTTAACACTCCCAATCTGGCAATCTTGGGAGAGGCACCAGAGTACGACTCACCGCTCTGGACCACAGCAGTGGGGTTGCTGCTTCTGCACTCAGCCCTAGTCACTCAGAATACTTCTGAGAGATAGCTCACAGCCTCCCCAGTATGAAAAAGTCATGTCACTGAAAGTGGGGCCCAATGGGGGTAGGGGGGTGGCATGCCAGCCAAATCCCAGCATACAGAGGATGGTGACAGTCTCATCTACCTCAAGTCATGCCCAGCCAAGGGAAAACCCAGATGGCATGAGACCCAACTATGGACCCAGAGGTGGAGGATTTGAGGAGGGACAAGTGCTGACATGCTTTTTCCCTTTGTGTATACAATTTCCAAATAAAGAGACCATTTTTCCTTTTCTTGTTGCAAGTTTAATTTCAACAAAGCCTGTGGGGATCTTAGAGGAATTAAAATGGACTCTGTAGATTACTCAAGCCAACCCCCAAGCCAGTCAGCAGCGCCCAGCGTAGAGGTTCAATAGAGGCAGAAAGGAGGCCCGCAGGTGGCCTGGGGTGCTGCGGCCACCGTGTGTGGGCAGCTCGTCGAGCTCCGCTTGCGCTCAGCATCTCCTAAGGAGCAGTTTAATAGAAGGGCCTAATAAGGCTCCAACCTCATCAATCAGAACCTCTCAGGTAGGGCCCCGAGGTGACAATGATACCCTCCCAACCTTGAGAACCCTGGGCCAGGGCCTGACTGAGTCCTGCAAACCAGAAATGCAGAATCATTGGTGGCCAGACTTGACAGGCTCCCGGATGCTGAATCAGAGCTCACAAGGACAATGACCAAAATCTGAATGACAGCATATTCATTTGCAGCTTGCCCTGCTGTTGGACCCGAGTGACCAGTAACACGGGAAGCCAGAACATTAGAGCATTGCTAGGGGAGCCGGTAGCACCAGGCTATGATGTGTCCTTCATGTCAGAGGCCCAGTCCAGCCATCCAGGGCCCTGCCAACATGTGCCCCTGGGCCACCCCCTTTTCTCTGTTCTATCAGCTGATGAGATTCCCTTCTAATAGGCAGAGCCTTCACATGCATTCAGTAAGTCATTTCTAAGGTTTCTTGGCCCACTGCCTCTTGACAGTGACTTTGTGTCTTTGTTCCATTCCATTGTATGTGTTAATGTCTTAGCTGAGTGCGCAGGGCCATTGTATTCCCCTTTCATCAGCCCTTAGGGACATTCACACTTTCGGGACACTGCCTCATCCCTATGCACCCAGGTTAGGCGTCGGATCCAAAGCCCTATGGCTTCCTCCTGGGAAAGGGTGAGGTCTGAGCCAAGCGAGTAGAAGCAGGGATGGAAAATGGGAATAAGCTGGAGTTATATTAATAAGAGCAAGCAGGCAAAGGCTTCCAGCTCAGAAACAGGGTGGGTGGGATGCTACTAAGGAGACCCGGAAGGCAGGAGAATGTCAAGTGACTAGGTAGTGATGAGGAGGGGCGCGTTGCTCTTGAATCATCCAATCAACACATTTCCCGAGGATCATGCTGGGTGCTGCAAGAGGGGCCTGTACAGAGACAGGAGCGGACGTGTGCATATTCTGACAAAGCTTTCAGAGCACAACAGGCCCATGATTAACCTTGTTATGATGAACTGTCTTGTACCTTTTCCTGATGAGCACTAATCTGGGCTGTTCTTTCAGGGCAATAAGAAGTCACAGCTAACTATAGTAGTCTACCTGCATCTCAGGCACTGCTGTGGAGGGACCCACCCTGCAGCATCAAATAAACTACCAATCAAGACTCCCTTAGTTGCAACTTAAACTGGCTTAATCTAAAAGGAGAACGTGGGACTCATATAGTGGAAAGGCCTCTGAGTAGGTCATGGTTTCAAGTCTAGCCAAATCCAGAGGCTCAAACCGCATCCTCAGGGCCTGTGTTTGCTTTCTTGCTCTTTGGTCCTCTCTCTGGTCTGCCGTCTTGGCTTTGTTTTCCTCTGTGCTGTGTTCAATCTCAGGCATGTACACTCCCCACTCGGAGGACCCCCGGAGTTCCAGGCTGCCAGCATCACAACCCCAAATCCAGAAAGAGGGTTGTCTTCTCTCTGCAACCGCATGCAAATGCCAGCACTGGAGTAACTCTGCCCATAGACCCATCCCTGCACCAGTTACTGTGCTGGGATAATCGGACCCACTGATTTGCCAGGCTTGGGTCGCATGCCTGCCATGGAGTTATCACACCCAGTCCACATGGACTCAGAGTATGGATGGAATAGATTCCCAAGGAAAAGGATGTTCAATTGCCAGAAGAGGGAAATGACTACTGGGCAGGCAACAGGCGCCTACTATTATAACAAACAAAGCGCCCTGTCTGGGTCCAGGAGGGAACAGTGACAGCCAGGGCCCTCCTGGGCCCAGGGCCACATCCTAGGAGCAATAGCCCATTCTCTTTATGGCTGAGGCTGCTCTACTCTCACCTCCAAGATACATGCCCCCTCCAGCAGAAGAAACCCCAAAGGTTATAGGTATGGGTATTTGTTGGGAAAAAGACATGGGGAGAGGAGAGAGACGGAAGGGAGCCACTCTCAGTTCTCTTAGTCCTGTTAAAAATTATAGCAAGAAGGAACCAAGTTTGTGAGTACCAGAAAGATGCAGAAGTGGGTATCGTCTAGGAAAAAAGAGAAAAGGGGATTGTGATCAAGCAGACCTATAGGGAAGCAGGACGCAATGGCAAAGGGAAGGGGAACCTTTGAGGAAAGCAGAGTAACGAGGCTGGATTATGAGCGTAGGCACTGCACCACCACCTCCCCATGTCACAGATGGACACTTGGCCCCCAGAGAGGAAAGGTGACAGCGGCAATGATAATCCAGAACTTTGTCGTCTGTTCCCACATCTCCTCCTATAATGTCACCCACTCCCTGCGATCACTCCAAGTCAATGGCATCAGACAGCATCAATCCCAAAATACTGAAAGCTTTTTTAGAATTTAATAAATACATAACTAGGAGCACTCCTCACTTGGAGAGTAATAATGGCAAGTCTATAGAAAGAACAATCCCCATCGAGAAGCTGTGTGTGCGTCAGAACAGTGAAAACAGAAAACTGCTCTGAGACCTCTCTGCCTCTCAGCAGGGAAACAAATGTCTCAGGTTTAGCACCTGGACTTTTGATCAACTCCCCTCCTGGCTAATTAATAGCTGAGCATGGGATAGGGAAAGAGACTGACAGCTAGAGAAAGCTATGTTAGTATGGTGACAGTTCAGACTTCCCTTTGAGGCCAGCTTGGTCCCTCCCCCCAAAGCCTGTCCTGCACTTACACACTTTCCCCCAGCCCTCTGGGGCCTCACCCTCCTCTCAGTTTCTCGAGGCCATCCTATCTTATATGTTAGTTCCATGTTTCACACAAGATGATCTTGCCTCCTTGTTTGTTTCTTAGACCCATTTACAGCACTGCATAGGCTGGAATTGCCTAGAGCATGTGTTAAAAACACAGACCCCTGGCCCCATCCTTGCAAATGCTGATTTGGAAAGTCTGGGGTGAGCCCAGGAATCTCTATTACCAACAGGTTCCTTGGGGAATTCTAGTAAAGCCAAGTGGAGAACGAGGGTCTTAGAGATACATGGATTGCTAAAACAGGGAGGGGCCTTTTCCTCTGTGAAATGAAAGCAGTCAGTTAAAACAGGGGCCAGCACATGATGACCCAAAGGCCCAGTTCAGTGACTACTTGTTTTTGTAAATAAAGTTTAATTGAAATGCAGTCACATCCATCATTCTCACATTGGCTCTGGCTGCTTTCGGGGCATCATGGAAGAGTTGAGTAGTTAGGGCAGAGCCATATGGCCCAGAAAGCCAAAAATACTTACTATCTGGTCCTTCTCAGAAAACATTTGCCAGCCCCTGAATTAAAAGGCAATCTCTGAGGAACAGAACTATGTCTTTTGGTTGAAGTCTGAGCCAGAAAGACCTGCCTCTTCCTTTGTCCAGTTGTCTCACCACCTCCCCACTGTTTGGACTGTGGAGTGGGCATAGGCTGTTCCACCTACTCAGAATGCACGACCCTTTGTCTGGAAACATCTTACTTTGGGGAACCCCTTGCCCTCATTGGATGAAATCTTAATAAAACTGTCAGTCAAAACACCCCACTTTTTCCTTGGGCATGTCACCCAAGCAGAAGCAATCTCATGTTCTCTCCCTGCAATTTGAACCTTCAGCTGAGAAATAAACTATTGCCAACCATTAGCTCACCCTCCCTCCCACAGAGCTTAAAGACACAGTCTGGGACCCTGTTCCCGGCACTCCAGAGCTGCTCTGGTCTGTGTCCATCAGGACCAATTCTTCAGCCTTTTCTTCGTTTCCATGGTTGTCCCTGTCTCCTCCCCAAATAGTCCTTTCATGGTAAGATAGATAGAGTTTAAACCAACTATTTATACCCCCAAAGCCCAACTAATGCCAAATGTGTGTCGGACTAGGCCATGGGGTATGGATCTCCCCATGTCACAGATGGACACCTGGCCCCCAGAGAGGAAAGGTGACAGCGGCAATGATAATCCAGAACTTTGTCGTCTGTTCCCACATCTCCTCCTATAATGTCACCCACTCCCTGAGATCACTCCAAGTCAATGGCATCAGACAGCATCAATCCCAAAATACTGAAAGCTTTTTTAGAATTTAATAAATACATAACTAGGAGCACTCCTCACTTGGAGAGCAATAATGACAAGTCTATAGAAAGAACAATCCCCATCGAGAAGCTGTGTGTGCGTCTTGTAATATCAGGAATTAAAAACCGTCAAAAGATCAAGTGGGAGGAACATGAAATATGAATGGGATGAAAGACACACTTCTGTGCACGGAATAATGACTCTAATGAGTTTCCTCACCAAAGTCCCTGCATCGTAAAGTACAAAAGCCGGGGAAGGGGTTGAGGAGGGAAACAGGAGTGCAGGGGAGTCTTTGTGTGTGAAAGCAAGATTAGCAGGTGGGTGGGGGAGGAAAAGACAAAAGCAGAAAGAACTGTCAGTGTCAGGCTGTGGGTCCCGACACGACCCACTGATCTCTTAGGAGGTGCCCTGTGGGCATGGGGGTGGTCAGATCCTCTGGTCCTGGGGAAGCTGGAAGCCTGCAGAGCACACTGAAGTCCCACAGCTCTGTGGCAGACCACCTGGGCCCACCCCCCAGCCCACCCAGACAGAGGTCCTGTAGGTGCCTCCCAGCCAGCAAAACCCTTCTGCTGACTCTGGTCACCCAGATCGGGAACCGGGACTAGCAATTCTTGAGAGACATGGAGTTTTCCCAATGAGCCAGGAGCAACTACACATACAGGGATATGGCATGAGCTTGAAAGGCACGCAGATCATGACTACCAGTCCTGGGCTGTCACCTCCAGGTGTGAGACCCTGGGCAGGTGACTTAATATGTCTATACAGGAGTTTTCTCACCTGTGAGGTCAGGATGCCCCATTGTCCTCAGTGTCATTGAAGGGTTAAGTGAGACCATGAAGCGATGATGCATGTAAGCCTTTTAGCTCAGTAAAGAGGACGGCCCTTCCCCTCTCCCACCCTGCTGTCACACATGGTAGCCATCCAGTCAATAGTTGCTACAAATGTTACTCAGAGCCCATTATCTCATGCGATGCTCACAGTAGCTCTGGGAGACAGCAGAAGTCTGAGCTACTCTTCACACTGGACATTGAAAGCTGCAGAAACAGAATGGCAGGGAAGAAAGGTGTCTATCTCAGTTCATCATCCCCGATGACAAATAGTGGGGCTGAGACCCAGTGCAATGCATGCCCATGCAAAGCCAGACCAGAGCCCAGGTTGCAATGACCTGGAGCAGGTGCATTTCCATGACAACCCTCTGCTTCCACGGTCATTGTCATCCTCCTTCTACACAGAGAAACACTCAAAATGCCCAGGATGAGCCCCCATTGACCTCTCAGCAGCCAGAAGGGAGGTCTGTGTTGAGGCAGATGCGGCTGAGCTCTGTGGAGGCAAGCAGACAGCCACGAGAAGCAGAGACAGAAGATTCTGCTTTGCTGCTGTCACCAGGTCAACATGCCAGGAAAATAGGAACAGGGATAATGACAGCAAAATGTAAATGGTACTTACTATGAACCAAGAACTCCACTTAGAGTAACTCATTTCATCCTCACAATAACCATACAAGGTAGACATTGCAATTATTACCATTTTACAGAAAGAGAAACTGAGGCCCAGAGAAGTTAAGTAACTCGTTCAAGGTCACACAGCCAGTTAGTGGTGGAGGTGCCATTCAAAACCCCACTATCTGCTTCTAAAGCCCATGCTCCTAATCCCAAAAGAATGCATAGTATGAAATGAGCCTATCAAAGAAGGGGGCTGGTTAGAAGAAGGTTGGCAGGTAAGGGCTGGTGAGTCCCACCTAGAAGAAGGCAGAGGGTGCAGTAGCAGGAGGTTTTTATCTGCCATCCTAGGTGCCACTCAGGAGAGGACGGACAGCGACTGGGGTTTCAAAAGATGACAGAGTCCTGGTGTGTCGGTGAAATCTCAGGGTATGTTTTCGTCGTCCCCTGACTGTTCTCCTGCAGTAATCAACAACAAAGCATTTATATGAGGAAAGCCTGTGGCTTGTCCAGGAAGGAAGCTATGCGACTGACTGCCACCTGCCCTGCAGCCAGGCTGGATGGGGTGGGCATTGGGAGACACCTACAGATGTCACACCCCACCCAGGAGCCAGAACATGGGGGGCTGGAGCACTGGGTGGGACTCAGAACTGGAGCAGGAGATCTCAACCAGATCAGGATTCCAGCTGGAATTAAATAATTTAGTTGTTTGTATAACTATTTGTTTAATGTCACCCAGCTGGCTCTGCATGAGAAAGTGAGTAAACTATGCCTGTCTTGTTCAACTCATGTCCCCAGGTCCGGCCTTAGAGCCTGGTGCATTGTAGGTATTTAATAAATATGTATCAAGTGAGTGAGCAAAGAGAATGCATATAAGCTAGTGCTTGTCAACTGCAACCCTATTGACATTTGGGGCTGGACACTTCTTTTTTGTGGGGGCTGTCCTGGGCATTGCAGGGTGTTATCAGCATACTGGCCTTAGACCACTAGATGCCAATAGTAACCCCTCCCATGTGTGACAACCAAAACGTCTTCGGAGATTACCAAGTGTCTCCTGGGTGAGGGGAGGGGACGGTACAAAACTGCCCCCAGTTGAGAACCACTAATATAAGCCAATATCCTTGGCTAGTACCACTCGTGGAACAAGGGAAGCCAAACTGAGCCTACTCACCCAGTGGGCAGGAGGGGCTCTGCACACAGGAACCCAGAAAGACTGAGAGAAGAAGGTGTGAAATCAGGCAGTTCACAGAGCACTGAGGTGGATCTTAAAGAACAGAGCTCAGAACCGCATTTGCCTTTCAAGCTGTGAGGCATGAGGGTGATTTGTGCTGACTTTAACGTACAGAGTCAGGACAGGGGGAGATGAGGAGGGTGCTGACCACAATCAGGAGGAGAGAGAGGCAGACTGACACCAGACCCTGGAGTGAGGACAAAAACAGCCCCAGGCTTGGGCGGGAGAACACATTGGGCAGCAAAAATCCTCATACAGCTCACCAGCAAGGGGCCCTTTGACAGATGGCCCTGCAACAGAGACCCTCTCTTGTCTGAGCTTTGAGGGCTGCCTTGGAAAACGTGGCCTTGCACCCAGGAGGCCTGTGGATCAAGGTGGTCTCGACAGATCTACTCGAAGGGATTAGCCGGTGACATTACAGCTACATGACGGCCTCGTTATTATTACAAACACACTCTCCCTGTCTAAGCTTCCAAACCCTGATTTGTTTATTTCTGAAAACTGTTTCCACCAAGGCATCAAGCTGGGCTAGGAAAGATAGCACTGACTCAGCCATTTCCCCATCCTCGGCATAAAAGGGTCTAAAAAGAATAATTTAAGCTTCTCTGGAGTGAGATCATTTAATGAATCTTCTCGATGCTAAGAGGTTTTATATGCCTTTTTAAAAACCCTTCCCCAAGCGTGGGGCTATGATATTACCTTGGAGAGCGAAGAGATGAAGTGATACACGTATGCACAGCACACGGGAGGAAGGAGGTGGTTTCCTTGGCAACAGCATCCATGTTCTGGCTTCCCTTGGCTAAATTGGAATATATTGAAATATCTGCTTTGGGCGCCTCTCTAGCAAAGGGGGAAAAATAGCTGGCAAAAGTCCTCAGCTTTCATTTGCAAAACCAAACCATCCTTTCCTGAGCCAAAGGAAAATGAAAGCAGCAGTTGCAGAAGGCTCGACCAGCCCAAAAGATAGGCCTCCATCTCACGCAGTCTTTCCTGCATCCACTGCTCTACAGCTTTCCAAACATGCACAGCTCAATAGATCAGACTCCAAAAGTCTACACGCATGTGCTTAAAATGGAGAATGGCTCTAAGAAAAATAGAACCGAAAAAAAGTCCTCAGCTGATCAGCTCAAACCCTTGGCAATAGGGAGATAGCTATGAATCCAGAGCACAGTACCTGGCACACAGTAGGATGCCAACACTACGTTTGAAGAATTGGACTTGGAGTCACATACACCTGGTTTTTGGCCCTGGTTTAACCATTAAAGTGCCGCACGATTTAGTACAAGATCCACGAGCCCTGTGGCTTCAGTTTTTTCAACTATAAAGTGGAAAGAAGCACCTCTTCCTATGGGACTGTTGCAAAGATTAAATTAGCTGTCCTATAAAATGCCTGGCACTGAGAAGGCATTCGATTATGTTTTCCTCTCACCACCAAGAAACAAGTAGCATTCTGGTTCTTTCAAATAGTTAAAATTTACCAAAGAAAGAGCAGTGCCTTGGGGAGCAGGGGCAACTTCACCGAAGAACCCACCTCTTTCTTATTTGTATATCTTTGTTCCCAGGGCACTTTGGCAAAGCTGAGATGGACCAGGCTGGGAAGGGACTGAATAGAGAGGACAGAAGGTCCGACTCAGCCATAGCCAGAGAACCAGCCACAGGCCTAAGAGGAAGTAGGCCAAGGAGGCTGCAAGGGGCTGGGTCAAAGCAGGCCAGTGACGGGCAGCACTGCAGAGGCCGGCAGTGGCTGCAGCAGGAGCATCAGTCACCAGCAGGGCCCACGATGGGGAGGGCAGCTAAAAGAGTAGGGAGGAAGACTCACTTCATGTGTCAGGAACACGGTCTTTAGAATCAGGCTGTCTATTTAGAGGCTCTCACAAAGGATCCCCCACTATTTTGTGTTCTGATATTTTATACCCCTCACTCCTCAGACAGTCTTCCAGAAGCCTCACTTAAAACCATGCTTCGATTTGAACGTATAAGGACCAAAGATTTCCCATTAGAAGCGCAAACTGTAGTCCTGATTCCTGGACTGAAGCTCTTTCTAAAGAGCCTTTGTATTCTAAAGAATACCAAACTGTGTTTCAGTCCCATTTCTGACATTCACTGTCTGGCCTTGCACGAAACCTTTTTAAAGTTTTCTACCTGTGATCTACAGAATGACCACCCCTTCCTAAAGTGACAGGACTGCTGTGAAGGTCAAATTAAGAAGCAGGCAGCATAGTGAGTGGAAATACACCATCTGTGTCTTTATATCTTCTGCTTTTATGTCTTCTGACCATCTGTGAAGCAGGGTTTGCTACTTACCTGAAGAATGTACAAACACAGGGCTTTTCCCCCAGGGAAAGGTGAAAACACAATAATAATTCAAAAGTTCCTCTAGGAAAATTAACTACTACCACCATTAATAAAGTTATGAAAAAATCACTATAGGGATATTTGCTCTGCAGCTATTAAAATGCATTCTAAAGCTACAATAATCAAAACGGTGTGGTACCATCAATGAAAAAGGCTCAATATACTTGAAATTTTTATATACTTTTAAGATAATTTCATATAGTTGTAGAAAAATATGCAATAGTCAGTGAATTCCGGTTTGGGCATAACTGACCAACCCATCAGGGAACAAATTTAAATTCTGTCCTTATCTCACACCATACTTCAAAATAAATTCCAGATAGGTTAAATATTAAGGTAAAAAATAGGAGTAAGCTATATTAAGAGAAAATACAGATTAAAATTACAATTCATCTTATCCCTGGGTTGCACGTCAAATATCTTTTATGCCCCCTTGCATATCCTTCCGGCCCACGCTTTGCTCTGGCTATTGCCACACCAGCCAGTGCACTGCATGTGACTGGACAACCTCTGGCCTCGGCTACACCACGCCTCTTTTGCTCCCTTCCCAGCTTCTCTGACACAGCTCTGTGGGACGCCTGCCGCAGCCCACTCTCCATTCACATGTGCATGCACCAACATGCAGAAGCAAGAGATTTATGTCCCCTCGGCAACCCTTGGCCTCAGGGGACAAAAGCCAAGGGTGAATATTTCCCACTTCCATTGTCAGGGAGACAGTCCTGGCACATTGCCCACAGTGCCAGGCAGGGTCCCAACAGGCACCCCTGTTTCCCTGTGTGGGCTTCTGCTCCTTCCCTATTTCATTCTTCTCAGTGCTTCCCATTTCTATACTCTTGGATCACTTACCAAAATAAATTGCACAGAAGCCCTTGTCACAGATTTTGCTTTTGGGAGGACCCAGCTAAGATGAGCAGAATAAGGCCTGAGTATGGTGCTTAATTGAACAAACATTAAGAAAAGTTTACATTTTACACTTTATTTAAAATGTAAAACTTCTGTACATCAAAATGCCATATACATCCTTCTCTTCCCTTCCAGAACAATTTAAACCAAAAGCCACGAGGTGGGACCAAGCAAGGCAGGCATCTATGCGAGGGGGACAGGGGCTGGGAAGTGGGGGGCAATGTGGGTGCCAAAGCCTGAGCAGGGCAAAGGGAACATACGTGTGGGAGGTGGCTCGTGCAGGGTGTCAGAGTCCAAGTGGGGTGAGGAAGGCGTCCAGGGCACGGAGGACCGCCCGGAACAGTGTGCCACAGCCTGAGTGAGGAGATGCCCACACCGGGATCGGGCTGGCAGGGGGTGCTGGAGCCTGAGCAGGATGAGAATGGTATCTGTGCTGATGGGGAGAGGAAGGAAATGCCCCCAGGCAGTGACGGTGATGGGAAACTGATTACATACACATTATTTATCAAACAAGAAAATGTACTGTAGATAATGAGATGGGATCCAGGTTTCTAGTGGTCATAGAAGACAGTTACAGCAATGGAATGGGAGAAAACCGGAGAGTGCCCCATGGTGTATGGTTAGAATTGGAGGCATTAAACTCATGGTTTTATTAATATATAAGCTTTCAACATATGTAGCTATATAGAATAAATGTAGATGTAAATGTGTGAATATGTGTTTATATATATTGCATGTCCATGAAGAGAAACTGGGAGTAATGACACCCCAATAGCAACAAGCACACTAGGACCCAGATTTTGGCTTCTGAGTACTTTTCTCCACAAAAAGGAATCAGGGTTCTTTGGAGAAATGCTGATTCCAGTGCTGAGGAGGAACACTTTGGTTTGCCAAAAAAAAATAAGGATGTGCTGAAAGAATGATGGGGACATGATCACAACGCTACAAAAGCCCACTTGAAGAGCACACACTAGCCAAACCTAGGAAAATCTGAGCATCAAAGTAAATAATGACATTAGTGGATTCTATATAACCCATTGCATAAAATAGAAACCCATGAGTTTATACAGATAAAAATATACAAATGAATAAATTGAAAGTTTGATGAAGAATAAGATATTTACATTATTTTCATAGTCTAAAGATATCACCCCACAAAATATGTACTAATTACAATGGGGAAAAGTGATTTTACAGGGGACAGAACTGGTAAAACAGCACCTTAATCAAGTGATCAAATCTTCACTCTCTTGTAATGAGACGAATTCAAACCACATGTGAGTGGAAGGGGTGCAAGGAGAAGAACTCAGCATCACTTCTGATATCCTACCAAATGTGAATAAGCTGAAGCAAAAAGAGGAAACAACAAAAAACACACTTTGATGGACTTTCAACAAAATACCTGGCCTGTGCTCTTCAAAAGTGTCATGGTCATGGAAGTCAAGGAAAGGCTGAGGAACTGTTCCAGATTGAAGAAGAACAAAGAGACATAACTAAATCTAACATGTGATTGTGAACTGAATGCTTTTGCCACAAAAGATATTGTTGGGACAATGGCAAAAGTTGACTGGGGTCTGAGGAATAACTGGTGCCCATGTTCAAGGTCAACGTCCTGATTTTGACAGTCAGATTGTGGCTATGCAGGAGAATGTCCTTGTTAGTATAGTGCAGGAACTGTGCACTAAAGTATCCAGGGATGATGGGTTTCAGGTCAGCAACCTACTCCCAAATGGGTCTGGAAAAAAGAAAGTCTTTGGCCCTGGCCGGAGTGACTTAGTTGCTTGGAGTATCATCGCATAGACTGAAAGTTCACAAGTGCAATTCCTGGTCAGGGCACATACTTAGGTTGTGGGTTCGATCCCTGGACAGGGCAACATGCAAGAAGGTAAACAATTGATGTTTCTTTCTCACATCTCCCTCTCTCTCTCAAAGCAATGAAAAAATGTCCTCAGGTGAAGATAAAAAATAATTAATTGATTAATTTTTTAAAAAATAAAGGTCTCTGTACTGTACTTTCAACTTTTCTATAAGCTTGAGATTATTTCAAAATAAAAGTAAAAAACAAAAACCATATTAAATGTAAAAGACAAACTGAAAAGAAATGCAAATCACATAATGGAAAATGAGTTACATCCACAACATATAAACATTGCTCGAAATTGCATTAGAAAAATACGAATTTCCAGATAGAAAAAAATGACAAAAGATGAACAAATAATGCCAAAAATAAATGTCCATAAACATTTTTATATGTTTGCCTTCTTTTTTTTTTAAGGATTTTATTTATTTATTTTTAGAGAGAGCGGAAGAGAGGAAGAAAGGGAGAGAAACATCAATGCATGGTTGCCTCTCACACGCGCCCCCGCAACTGGAGACCCAGCCTGCAACCCAGGCATTTGCCTCCACTGGGAATCAAACCAGCGACCCTTTGGTTCACAGGCCTGGCAATCAATCCACTGAACCACACCAGCCAGGGGTACCTTCTTTTAAAGCCAAAGAAATGCAGATGAAAATGACACACCACACTTTTTAGCTCTTCAATTTGCAAAATATATTTTTAAATAATAATAATAATCTCGTCTTGGCAAATGTGTGAGGAAACAACCACTTTTATTTACTGCTGGTGGGAGTGTAAATTCACACATTCATTCTGGAGGACAGTTTAGCAATTTGTATCAAAATCCTTAAAATTTTGCAAACCCATTGCCCCATTAAGTCTATTTCCAGGAATGTCTCCTTGGGAAAGGGCCATGAACGTTCACAAATATTTATTGCAGAGTTGCTTGTAGAGAGAAACCAACTTAATTTCCCAACAATAAAGGATCAGATAAATTAACCATAACACATCCAAACAACAGAACACTATGACAACCATTAAAAATTATTTAATCAAATATTATTTAATGACAGCTGTGCATATAAATGTAGCTATATTAGCATTCATATTCAAATGGTGGTAGCTCTGAGCTCCCACCTGCATAGCTCCAAGTGCTATCACCTCCTTTGCAATCTCCCCCACTTGTTGCTGAGAGATGTTGCAGGTGCCTCAGGGGCACACCTGGCCGTCCCTCCTGTGGGGACCCTGAGCCAATCAAGGAGACACTATTCAAACAGGACCCTCCATCTGACTTGGTGGGGGCTATTCCATTCCGGAACTGCTCCCTAGCCCTACCCCACATCGCCACTCAGGTCTAGCACTGAAGCAACGCTGTGCTGGACCTGGCCTCAAAGTGGGCCTTCCTGAGCGCCTGAGCATCTTTTATTAACGCCACTCAGTCAGCATCTGCCCCATTCCCTCTCCCATCTGGGCCAAAACTGCTTGATTCTTCATGCCAGACAGTGATCTCTCTCCTTGCCCCACTTGTGCCTCCCAGAAAAATAATCCCCCAAACCTCCTCCAGCCAATCACACAAAAAAGAAAACTCCCCTTGCATAGATAACTACTGGCAGTGATTGGGTAGAATCATCAGGCCTCCCCCTGAAAGGAACAGCCCGGCCCGGCTCTGTCTCAGCCTGTGCAACATACACATAGCGACAGAAATGTGACCAAACTAAGCAAATAAAAGCCCAGTGGATCTACACTGAAAGGTTACCTCTATCTTCTTGTGGTGATAGGATGAGTGACTTGTATTTTTACTTGTCTACATTTTATAAAATTTTCTCTTTAAACCTGCACCTTTGAATTTTAAATATTTACTGGAATGCAGAATAACAATTATAAAATGTTATAAATTTTATAAGAGTAAGAGTACCCATAAGTGACCCATAGACACACCACTCAGATGAATACATCGAATCGACCACTCTCTTAGGCCTCTGAATGACCCTCCCATGATCCCAGCTCCTTTCCTCCCTCACAGAAGTAACGGCAAACATCACTATCCCAAACTTTGTTCTTCTCGGTCCTTTGCAAATCTTTATGATTGTACTATATATGTTCGTATACCTAAAGTCGTTTGGTGGGTTTTTTAATTTCCTAAAAATAAAATTATATTCTCCATGTTCTTCTGGGACTTGCTCTTTTTGCTCAACATTCCATCCCAGAGACAACTCCATGTTGTTGTTTAAAGCTGTAGTTCACTCGTTCTCCATGGTATGAACATATACAGCTTACTTATCCATTCTACTGTGATGGGCATTTGGGTAATGTCCTTTCATTCTATCACCAGTGATGCTGCGTGAACATTCTCATCCATGTCTCCCTAAGCACATGTCCAAGAGGTTTTCTAGGTTCTGCTGCACAGAATAGACCTGCTGGACCATAGGGAGAGAGCATCAATGACTCTTTGGGATAATACCTAATTGTTTTCCGCAATCATGTGCCAACTGACCCTCCCCACCAAAGTGTTTAAGTGACAAGACTGGAATCCATTTAGAAGATGTGCTCTGGGAGGTCTCCTCCATCAAGCTCTCCCAGGACACATCTTCTCTGGTAGTTGGAGTTGCTGTCAAGCACCTAAAGTGATAAAATGCCACCTCTTTCTTAAACACACATTTTAGAATAACCTGAATCATGTCTGCTGTCCCAATGCATCTTCGGTTTTTCTTGATTCCCTCTGGGCTCTTTGAGCTATGTTCTTGGTAGAGCCCTTCGTCATCCAGAGCCAGAGAAGCATCTCTGAAGAGCGATGGGAGGAGCCCTGGGATGGGCAATAGTAGGCCTGGACCATGGGCCATTTTCTGCCCCCACTCACCAGGTGGCCTTGTGAGGTGGGCAGGTCAGCCTTCCTGCTGCAGAATGAGGCAAGGGGATCAGGCTGGGCAGTCTCTGAGGCCCCTTCCACTTTCAAGCTGCACCACTAAACCTTCCCGCTGCCCTTGCACCTACCTGACCAATTCAGCCATAGAGTGAGGCAGCTACTGAGGCAACATCCCGGCTCCTAGCCAATGACTTCACCCCAAACACCACTTCAAGCTGTGCAGCGGGAAGTGATGTCCCAGGTTCACATCTGTCTTGCTTTGGCCCAGGGACAAAAGTTGCATGGAACCCCCACCCTCCCCTCCCTCTACCCTGGTCCCCTGAGATGCCTCTTTCCAGGAGCCTAGGATAGGAGTTCCAAATAAGAACCTTCGTGCCCTCCTTCTCTATGTTTTTCTTCCTTATCATGTTAACTAACAGAGTCGTCAGACCTGGATGAGACCTGGATGTATTTTCTGCCTGTGTGACCTTGAGCTAATCACTTAACCTCTCTGAGCATCCATTTCCTCACATATAAAATGACGACAATAATACCTCACCCGCAGTGTTGTGAGGTAGTGACCTCAGCTATGAAACCATGTACCTGGAGCACTTAGCACAATGCCTGACACATAAGACTTGCTCAATAAATGGGAGCTACTATTAAAGCAGGGCTCCCTTTGAGAGTGGACCAGTTAGCCTGAGCTTAGAGCATTCAGCCTTTCCCTCTTCGCCCCTATTTACATAGAGGGAATTTTTGGAAACTCCATCCTGCTGGAGTTGTTGTCATCATTTTGTATGTCAGGAAATGGAAGCTCAGAGAGGTTAAGTGATTAGCTCAAGGTCACACAGGCAGGAAAAACAGCCAGGACTCAGATCTAGGTCCGACAACTCTATTCTTTGACACAATAAGGAAGAAAAACAAGAGAGAAGGAGGGCATGAAGTTTCTTATGTGGAACTCCTTTCCTAGGCTCCTGGCATGAGACATCTCGGGGGACCAGGAGAGGGAAGCAAGTAGAAAATGGTTACCCCTGTCCTCAAGAGGAGGAGAGAGAATCCCGGAGAGGTGGTAGCAGGGACCAGAGAGAGAGGCCCGCTGAGGGAGGCGGAGTCTCAGGCAGAAACACCTGAAACTGCATGCTTGTCTGAAGAGGCAACACCCCAACACCTCTTCCAAAGGATTTGATGTTTAATTTAAATGGATTGGATAGGAGCTTTATTTCTCAAAAATTCTCCTGGTACAGTGTGTGTTCTTCTGCTAATACACTGAGAATAGTCTGTATGTATAGGCATGATATGTGTGTGTGTGAGAGAGAGTGTGTGTGTGTGTGTGCGAGTGTGTGTTTGCATGGACACCCATGGCGAGCCCTCACCCCCCGCCCAGTGGAATCACCCCAGTACAGGAATTGTATTGGAATCATCCCAGGACCTCCATGAGACTGTCCAGAGGTTTGCACAGGAGTACACTCAACAAACACATGTGTTCATCAAGTATCATCAAGTATGGATTGGCCGCCTATTTACCATGGGCCAGGGGTTTGGTAGGTGCTGGGCGAACAGATGTGACTACACCAAAACTCCTGAGCTCAAGGATCTCACAATCCAGTGGGGACAGCAGGCCAAAGTCAAGTACGGGAGCACCAGAGCAAGAGAGGTCTAAGCAGAAGCAGCAGTCTGGGCAAAGGCATGGAGGTGAGAGGTTGTTTCGTGTGTCCAGTATAGTAAGTTGGCTGGAGCAACTGCAACCTTGGCTACATGGAGGGGCTAAATCTGATGAGGTCAGAGAAACAGTCTAGGCCTATAGATCACCAAAAACAAGGGCTTCTCCTTGAGGCAATGGAGAACCACGGAAATCTTCAATACAATAAGCCTGTTCTAGCATAATCACTCAGGGGCTGCATGAAAAACGATTTGAAAATTAAATGTATAAGAGAAGAAAGTGGGTAAAACTTAATAAAAGGATTGGAAGAAAAGCTGGAGGAAGATTCAAAAAGGAAGTCAAAAATACAAAGGAAAAAGAAGAAAAAAAACAAAGTTAGAGAACTTATCCAAGAAGGCTAATGTATAAATTATTATGAGTTCCCAGAAAAATAGAACCAAAGAAATAAAGATGAGGAAGTCATCCAAGAAATAATTTGGGAAAATTTCCCAGAACTAAAGGGCATGAGTTTGTAAACTAAAAGTCCCATTAAGTACATGACACAATGGATAAAAATAGGCCGTCGGCACAGACAGCAGAGCAAGGTCAGCTCTGAGACCCTGGCGACATCGAGAAGAGCCCACGGCTTCCTCAGCTTTCACAGAAAAACAAGCAAATAGATAAATAAAAGGTAATATACAAAGAATGAGGAAGCAGGGTGACACTAACTGCTTTATATCCCTGGAAACCAAAAGATAATGGTGAAAATTCTTCATATTTTTAAAAGAAAAATTCAATTCTGAATTATATAGTCAATCAAATAATTAAGGGGAATTTTGAAAAAGTCAAAATTTTTGCTTCTCTTGAATCCTTGCTTAAAAGCTATTGGAGGATGTGCTCTGCCAAAACAAAGTTGTAAACCAAAATAGAGGAAGACTGAAAATACAGGGAACTCTGACCCAGGAGAGATGGGACGAGCATCTCTAGAATGGTGAGAAAGACACCATCCCAGGATGAGACAGTGGCCAGGCATAGGGCACTGCCATCCTGAGGGGACTGGGTCAGAAGACTCTGGAGAGACCACTGAGGACAATGACACTGCCAGAGTGCCCGATGCACGTGAAGGCCTTGACAGAAGACATGGGCAATTGGCAAAGACTCTGGAATAGGACTAGTGATACAGACATAGATAGGCAAACAAGCAAAAACACAGGGCAGTTATTAGCTCTAGGGAAAACAGAAAGTTGCGCAGGAAAAGAAAGATAAAGCATACATGAAACTAGTTGATTCTTTAAACAATAAACATAGACGATTTTGACAAACTTAAAAATAAAAATGGCCCATGTATTAATACAAATACATTAAAGTCCTCCTGTCCTCCCTCCTGCTTCCCCAATGTCCCTGGAGGTTGAGGAGCCAAATCTAGACACCTCCCTCTGTCTGTCCTCAAGTGGGCAGCTTCCCTTTCAGGAACAGGAGTTATTTGGCCCCAGAGAGGGGAAAAACAAGAAAATAAATTTGAAAAGAGGCCTGTGAGACTAAAAGAGAGAAACCTGGTAATTAGAGCTTCAGACAGATCATAAATTCTGAACCTCACAAACAAGGCTTTACGAGTGGAGTGTGGGTAACTGATCCCCTAGCCTGGAGAACCTATCAGATTGCCTTAATCTCACTTTTTGCCTTATGTAGTTTAAATTATTTAGTTCTTTTGAAAACCAAAAATACTGCCTGTGTAGACTTAAACAGCTAACTCCATGGGGTGCCAATTTAGAATCTCCACAGTGGGTTTGGTCAGAGACGCTTGCTTGAAGTCTGGAAATGTGTACCCAATCAAACCACAGCAGTCGGTGCCGGAAGTGGGGCCTGCTCCGTTCAGTCTGCACCTGCTGCCTGCACACCTCTCCGATCCAGCAGCTCCACTGGGAGACAGCCATCCATGGGGCACCGGGCAGAGTAAGGATGGTACCAGCACAGGGAGGTGAACGGCCCAGAAGGCTTCAGGCTGCTCAGATACTTCCCAAGGATCGTGTCCAGCTCTAGTGACCTATGTTCGGCAGGTAGCGGTGCTGGTCACTTCTCACTTCCAGGTGCTTCTCACTGCAGGCTGGGTGCGGGACTTGGTCATCTCCATTCATGATGCCATTTGGTCCTCACAACAGCCCAGTGAGGTAGATGATACTATTAGACCTATTTCACAGATGAAGAAACTGAGGTTGAAAGGAGCAAGGTGCTTTGCCTCATACCCCACAGCTAAGAGACAGGAGAGCTAGGATTTGAGTCCAAGTGTATCTGACTCCAAAGTATTCTTTACTAGGGTCCTTTTGAGGGCTTGCTCTGGGCCAGACCCAGAGCTGGCCCTGGAGATTTCAAGAGGACTGAGAGGAGGTCCGTGGCCTCAAAGAGAACACCTCACGGAGGGGAAAGGGGTCAGGCCCAGAAACAATCCTGCATATCGCAGTGAGCTCCTTGATAGAGGGCTGGTGAGCGCAGGTGCAGAGAATGATCTGAAGTGGCGGTGATGTGTAAGGGGCTACCCTGCCCCCACCTCACTGTGAACGGCCTGGGAAAAAGGAGATTTGCGGGCATAGGGAGTCACACTCTAAAGGCACGTTCATTCAGAGCAACCCCCCAAACTCAACCAAACCCAGGGAATAGAACTCATAGGACAGCCAGTGGGCCTTTTGGGCAGAGAGCTGAGCTGGATAGGGCCACTCAGCAACAGCACAAGGTCCCAGGTGTGGAGAAGCACTTGAGCCAAAGCTAGGTGTGCTTTGTCAGGAATGTAGCGCAGAGGATTCTTGCCCTGGGGAAGACAAGAGCACCTCATTCTATGTCCTGGTCTATCTTCCCCTTCTCAGAACATCTATCACCACTTTTAGTCATCTGAAAAATTGGGATGATAATAGTGCCTGCCTCACCAAGAGTTTAGGGGGACTAAATGAGAAACTAGGGCTCAGATAGATTAAGCGATGTCCCCAAGGCCACCCTGCATTCAAGCAGCAGAGCAGGATCTCATTCACTGCACGGTCTCCCTTTGAAGCCAGCTCTAAGAGACTGCCAGGGTTAGCTTGCACTTCCAATGAACAATATATGTGAAAGCCCTCTATTAACTAATTGTGAGAGGAGGAGGCAGGGGACTGGTATACACTGAAATCCTGCTATGTGCAATGTCGCAAGCAGACCCTGAGATGCAGGTAAATGTGCAAATGATGGATTATGAAACTGCTCCTGGGAGAACCTGCTAAGGTAGTGGTGGAAGCAGGATGGGGAGGAGACCAGGCAATGACACAATTACAGGTAAAGTCCCAGCATGGCCTGATCCTGCAGGGAACTCAAGCGTGTGAGTTATATCGCCAGGGTTTCTTCTACCTTGAAGCAAAGGAGTTAGGCTTTCACACTCCTGCCTTCGTTGATCACTGGTTACAGGCCACTCTGCAGGCACCCGCTGTTCTCAACACCTCTGGGTAAAGGAACTGCAGTAGCTTAAAGGTGGTCCTTTGAAGAAGTTTGCAGCTTTAAGTTGTTAGGAGAAAATCATGCAGAAGCCAGGGATGGACAAATAGAACTCATAAAGGAAATCCAAAGAGATCTGAGTAGAGAATTGACATTGTCTACTACATGGACCCTGAAAATACACATTCTCATTTAATTAACATTTAACTCAATGAAGAGAGTATCATTAGCCCCACTTTACAGATGAGGAAACTACAACACAGAAAAATGACTCACACAAGGATCCACAGTGAACGAGATCAATTCTATCTGCCTCCAAAGTCATGCTCTCACTATACCGATCGTACTTCACTTTTTTCTCTGCCCCATTCTCCAGCCCCTTGTGGTGCTGGTCACCTAGGCCCTGCTCTTCTCACTGGCTCCCTCTAGTCGGCTTCTTCCATCAACATCACACGTGGTCCAGGTACTCATTAAAGTGGAAGCAATGGAGACAGTGCCGTTGGCAATGGCAGTGGTAGTGATGACAACAGCCATAATTCTGATGGTGTCAATAGAGACAGTGGTGGTGATAATATTGGTTGTGAGGGTAAGAGTACTGGGCTGATGACAGCGGTGAGAGTGGCGGTAGTAACAGCGATAAGGAAGCTTTGCTATTGGCGCAGTAGAGCTGGTCACGGTGGTGACAGAGGTGGTTATGATGGTAGTGGTGGAGGTGGTGGGATGGCAGCAGTGGAGGGGTGATGGTGATAGTGCCAATGGTTGTGGCCAACATCGTGTCAGCTTGATGGAGGTGATCATGGTGATGGCAGTGGTGATGATGGTTTGATAATGACAGTCATGGTGGTGGCAGAGATGATTAGTGTGGCAGTGACAAAAGTGACAATTGTGGTGGTGGTGGTGGTGGTGGAGGTAGGGATGAAGGTGATGATAGCAATGGTGATAGTTGTGGCCATGGGAGTATCAACGTGGTGGGAGTTGTAGAGGTGACAGTAGTGAGGATGATAGAACTAAAGATTATAGTGGTGGCAAAGGCAATGAGGATGGTGGTCACGGGAGCGATGCAGTGGTGGTGGTGCTGGAGGAGCAGGCGTGGGACTGATGATGGTGACGGTAGTAACAATGGCTATGGCCATGATCGTACCCATGTGGTGGGAGTAAGCAGGGGAGGTGATGATGACGGAGGGGATGAGGGTGGAGGGGTAGTAAGTGGTGGCGGTGGTGGTGGTGGAGGTGGTAGTGGGGCTGATGCAGGTGCCAATAATGGCCGTAATGGTAATGGCAGTGTTATGATGGTCGAAATGAAACCAGAAAAGCTGGCATTCGTGCTGCCCGTCATCCCCAAGAAGCAGAGACAGGGATTGAATCTTTAGAGGCACTGCATTCAGGTGGCCGGCGACCTGAGGAGATGGTGCGTTTGTATCCTAACAGAGCACCTTACATTTCCTTTCAAGCCAGACTTTTTTATGGGGAAAAAGTGGAGGTAAGGAACTTGGAATTCAGGAAAGAGGTTAATCAGATAAAAGCTGCAGTCCAGCAATTTGCCTAACATCCTTTCATCCGCTGACCAGTGATTTTCTTTATATGTGTCCTGTGTCCTGCGTGATTTTCTTTATCTGTGTCCTAGGCAGCAGACTGTCTCTCCCTGGAACACAATGGCTTGGATACCACTTTGATTGCTCATAATCTCTTCTGGAGCACAAATGTCAAGCGCTTGTGGACTCCTGGAATCAGGGTGGACCATACCTGCAGTTCCTGAAACGATAGCTTTTTACATGCATTAACTACTAGGCTTATTAACTATTACCTTAAACTAAAACTTTCCAGCCCTTGGGTCCCCTGTCAGAAATACCCTTTGGGCAGGAGAAATGTTGTTATTGGTGATAACAGCAACTGTCCAGAAAGATAGTAGCAGTCAAACCGTGCCTCCTTTGGTTAATCAGAAAATGGAGCTGGTGGGTCCTCACCTGGTGGTCACAGGAAGGCAGAGAAGCCCTCTTGAGGGACTGGGGCTAGAATGAGAACACAGTCTGCCCTGACAAGACCAAGACCACCCGCCCCTCGACAGAGAGCCGGCAGTCTGAGGAGGGGCAGAGGACGGCAGAGCGAGCAAGACAGCAAAACGAGTCAGTCACATCATATTTCAGTAACAGCGTGTAGCTGCTTGTTAGCAGAGATCTGCTTTCCAACGGCAAATAATAAAATTATGCTTTTTGTGCAGCTAATGAAATGCAAATTGAAGCTGGATGCGCATTAATGCAAAGAGTTGAATATCCATTTAATCAGCTCCTCCCTGCAGGGGCCAATGATAAAAATGACAGAGGAATTGCATTGCTAATTCCAGGCCTGTCACATCTCATACACCCTTACCTTGTAAGCCCACTATTCCTTTGGTTGGCACCTGCCTGAAGGGCTCAAGTTCTGTATATAAGGGTTCCGGAGCCTGGGAAACACTTTGAGGGGTGGGGAGAGGTGGCTGTGCCTGGATAGGGAGAGGGGAGGCCTGAAGAAAGTAGAATGAAATAGATTTGATAATTCCTGTATTCCCTAAATAAACTGTCACTCTCCACTTCACCATCCCCCATCAGGCCAATCAGACCAGTCCCTCTCCAACAGGGGTTGTAGGGATGATTGTTGGACTATTCCTTCCGGTGATAAAAATCAGAGACCAGTGGTATAACACTAAGAACTTACATGTGTCAATTTCTTACTCTGTGCCAGGCACCATGCAAGGTAATTTACCTGCATACACTCATTCGATCAGCACCCATGAGGTGGGTACAATTACTCCTGTTTACAGATGAGGAAACTGAGCCTCAGAGAGGTCAAGTGCCTTCCCGAAGGACACACAGCTGGTAAAAATTTTGAACCCAGACAGAGTGACTCCGAAAGCCATATTCTCCACTATTGTAGTATACTATTTCCCCTGAAGAAAGTGACATCTGGCAAAACAGCTCAGGGCAGACCCACTGATTCTTGGTGTCCGGTAATATAAAGGAGCTTAAAAGAGGGAGAGGTGATCAGGAGTGGGGCTGAAAGAGGTGAAACTAGTGCCAGGGAATAAAAGATGGGAAAGATCTGCCTAATAGTAAGAGGAGCTGGAGGTCATCTCCGTGGACTCTGAATCCTGCCCAAACCAGCAACTTCGGGGCAAAGGAAGCAACTCGGCCTGTCTGGAGGGAACAGAGGGGAATCTCGCCAGACGTGCACTCGGTAACCCTGGGAGAAAGGCAATCAATGTTGATCTGTAAAGTCAGTGAGTCTAGAGACAGCAAGAAAGACAGATCAGAGGAGGCAGAAGCAGTGGGGGCCTGCTGCAGTGGCACAGGCCAGAGGCGATGGTCTGCAGGTGGGGTCCATCTTGGTACATCCTGTCACTCCAGAACCACCCAAGAATGGCAGGAAAACATCCAGGCCTCAGGGTCCTCTCCTCTTC
The DNA here is from genome assembly GCA_004026545.1 of Mormoops blainvillei. Lineage (NCBI taxonomy): Eukaryota > Metazoa > Chordata > Mammalia > Chiroptera > Mormoopidae > Mormoops > Mormoops blainvillei. The sequence continues at coordinate 18,857 of PVJD01003468.1, read as the reverse complement.
CCTGTCCACCAGCACCGTGAGCAGATTTGGTGGGCTCTGAGGAGCTCAGTGGAGACATGAATAAGGACCCCAATGAGAGTGTGACAAGGGAGTGCTTAACCCTCCTTAACAACACTAGGGACAGGGGCAGGGGCACACATGCTGATGAGTGACAGTCCCTGCCTTTGCAGAGCCTCTGCCATGACAGTCTGCCTCAGGATTCTGATGGGTCCTTACAGGGTCCTTGCAACTGGTGCACCACCACATGCCACCCAGGCAATATTTACCCGTCATCCGGCCTTTGACAGGACACAAATGAGGAGGCGCCCAGCTCAGCTGTAAACAAGGACGCCCAGTGAGCTACATCCTTTCAATTCCGCCCCCCTCCACGAGCTGGAGAGGAAACGCCAGGCCCCCCGGACAGCTCTCAAAGCCTACCCCCATCATGGCCACACTGATGGCACTCTCTGCAGAGAATCACTGTACTCTTATTTCAGTCACTTACTGATCACTGTACACGCCACTGAATCTTGGCAACAACAACCCTTTCAGAAAGGGACTCCTATTGTCCCCATCTGATAATATGAAAACAGGCCACCAAGCTCAACAAGAACGGGATTCTGTCGGTGGCACAACGGTACCAGGTGTTAGACAGGTGGACTCAGACAGGACCTCCATTCAGCAACCTCGGTACTTGAGTTGTAGCTAAGGAACAATTCAGAGCCAAGGCTCCAACTGTAAGAGAAAGTTTATTTAGAAAGTTTACTTATTTAGAAAGTTCGATCACTAATAGCAAGAGGTAGAAGTGAGCGTAGAAGAAATGGACTCAGGAAACAAGCTACAGAAGCAAAAGAAGGGCTGTTGGAGGTTAGGAGAAAGAGAGAGGCAAGGAAACAAGGAAACGAGCCTGGGGCAAGGGAGCGGGACAAGGCGTGGGTGTGCTCCATAGAGAGAGCCTTGCTGGGGAAAAGAGGGCGGGAAGAGGGCCGGTGTGCTCCAGGGAGAGAGACACTGAGACACTGGGTCCCCTGTCCTGAGGTCTTTTATCTGGAGGTCTCAGGGGAAGATCCCAATAGCCTATTCATCAGCTTTCCAGGTGTGTCTCCTCAGGGAAGTGGTCTCTACTGGTCGGTGCCAGAGGGGTCATCAGTCAATGCAGCCGGCCCAAATGTCGGCCATGGCAGTGCTCTGATTTTGCTGGGGCTTCTCTGGGCCTGGAGCTGAAACACAGCTGAGGCCTTGATGTCACCTCCAGGGGTTAATGTTTAAGGGAGTGGTCCTACAAGGGCTTGTGGTCTTCCCTGTTGCTAGGCACCCAGGGCTCTCACCATGGTGACCCTCTGCACCTGGCCTGTGGTTCCTACTCTGCTCAAGCTTATCTGCCTAATGCAGTTCCATTGGCTACAATGGCCTCTGCCTTGCAGGCTGTGCTCAGCTGTGGGCCGCGCCCTGAGGGCAGCCACAAAAGAAGGACACATAGTCCCTTCTCTCAAAGATCTTTCTAGCTCATCTGGGGTGATTGTCTTTCAAAAGAGCAAGTATCTCACACATGCATCTTTTCCTATAGCTTAAAACACAGCTCAAAAACCAAAGCACAGAGAGGTATGTTGACCATGCCAGCATTGGTGTAAAAAGGAGAGAAATGAGTGTGTGTTTGTGTTCACCGTAATGGAAACACATTTGAAAGAACCCCTTGGGGACATGAGAAATCAGTAGCAGTGTCTCGCTGGGGGCAGGAATGGACAGATGCAGCAGGGAGGGAGATTTTTATTTTATGATCCTTCCATTTTATTTTTATTTTTGAATACATAACAATATCAGCTATTCAAATTTTTAAACAGTTTTTTTTTTCATTACTGAACTCAGTATTTTATTTGGCTTTCCCAGTCATTCCACTAGTGTCTTTATCTGTTCAGGATCAAGTCCAGGATGCTAGGTTGCATTTAGTCATCATGTCCCCTTAGTCTCCTTAAATCTATAACAGTTTCTCAGTCTTTGTCTTTAGTGACCTTGACATTTTCTATTTTTAAATCTCTTTCCAAATACACCTTTTAATATATGCAAAATATCTTATAACCATTGAGTAGAATACCTTATTATATATAGTTAAAAATAATTTCCACATGTGAATGCCTTTGTTTTTGATACTGCAGTTTCTAACTACAACAAATTAAATATCTTTTTACATTCATTAGCCGATTGTGTCCCTATAATAAGGCAGTGACAGGGCCGCAGTAAACTCAATAAAAATTAAAAAATAAATACCTTAGTGTCCCTGATCAAGGTCCAAGGTCCCCTGCACCACACTTGCTGAGAGCTCTGAAGAAAACCCATTAAAGCGACCCTCCTTCCTGACTACCCACCTCATAGATAAAGAAATGAGTTGTTTGCCATTTTCTTCATAATTGAAGGGACGCTTAAAAGATTTTATTAATTTTCAGCACAAGACCATATAAATAGTTGTTTGATCATTAATAGCAATTTCAGTTTTAAGATTTATTTCAGGGTCACTCACATTTCTTTCCTGTCACATAAAATGAAGCAGGAACATTTCTTTATTTGTTGTCATCTTAAGGCATTTTGAGTTAGAAATAACGGAATTTCATTCAAACTTGGTTAAAGAAAAGGATGGTGTCTCAGTGGAATAAAGGTTTACTTTAAAGAATTCCCCACCCCCTGCCAAAAAAAAAAAGACAGTGATGGGGGCATTTTGCAGCAAAGGAGCCTCAACCTCAGAAGAGTGGGTCAGGGGCTAGAGCTCCCGCACCAGTCGGCAGGCAAACCAGGCAAGGCCACCCGCCCACACCCTCACTCCCCAAGCACAGGCCCCTGGTCCAGGGCCCAGCGGGGCCAGGCACATAGTAGGTCCCAGGAACTCAGACATTAGCCCTCCCTCCAGGACATCAGATGGGAGGGCCATGGTAAAGTAAATTTGTTCCCCCAAAACAGGAAAAAGGAAAAATAACTAAACCTCAGTGCCAGCCAGGCTTGGCCAGAAGATCTCCTTGGTAGGGAGGAAGGCTGGTGCAGAGCATGTAGACAAGGTCACCTTGAGCTCACCTTGCTGGGGAAGGGTCTGGCCTCAATTTCCGCTACTACCTAAGGGACCACCCCCGCCACAGTGCGCCATCCCCCACGCTAGCTCTTGGCCACCTTAGCACAGTTAGGACCAACATAACTATGGGAAAACTCCACTGAGGGAATTGAGGGGACCAGACCAAGGGAAGGAGATTGTCATGCTGGGGGTCCCTGCTACAGTGTCTCATCCACACGCCTTCTGACCTCTCCACCTGGTAGCACTTCGGCCATGTCCTGGTTACCACCTAGACTCCTTGCCTCCCCACTCCCTCTAGACTTTCATGTGGGGGCACCAACCCCACACCACCTCAGGACCTGCCCCTGATTCCCACTCCCAGGCCAGGCTTCTGGGGCTCGCTACCCAAAAAAGGCACCAATTACAACCCTGCACCCTCAGATCCTGCCCCAGTGGGCCTTTCCCTCACAGGCCCTCACTCACTCACCCCCTAATGCTGGGCGGCAATGAGTGCTAACTAACAGGAGCTACACACGGGCAGCGTGGGCAGGGCGGGGACCATCCCCTACCATGACACTCTGCATTCGAGTTTGTTGGTTAAGTGCCCAAGAGTGATAAAACAGACACATGAATGTAGAGCTATGGAGCAAGATGATGAAGGGAGATCTTCACAGAAGTTTTGAGCTGGGACTTCTCTGACAACATCCTAGATCCTGGCCTGAGTGGGTGTAGGGGGGATCCCACAGTTAAATGAGATAGGCCTCCCCAGAGTAGGAGAGACGGGTGTAAAAACAACACAGGCAAAAGTGCTATAAGTACAAGAGAAAGGAGAAGGAGCTGGGCCCACTGGGGATGCCAGCGAGGCTTTGAGAAGGAAGGATGAATGGGGTGAGATCACCGGGCAGACCAGTGGGGAGGAAGCTCCCAGACAAGCAAACAAAGTTCCTTCACTGCAATTGTTCAGACTGGGTCGATACCACATAAGCAACCAGTCAATTCTAAAGTCATGCCACTAGGCCTGGCTGGTGTGGCTCAGTTGGTTGGAGCATCGTCCTATAAAGTGAAAGGTCATGGATTATTCAATTCCTGGTCAGGGCACGTGCCTAGGTTGCAGGTTGACAGTACACGTTAGAGACAGCCAATCGATGTTTCTCTCTCATGTGGATGTTTCTCTCCCTGTCTCTCCCTCTCTTCCCCTCTCTCTAGAATCAATAAGCGGCTGAGGATAAAAAGTAAAGTAGTGCTATCAAACCGAACTTTCTGCAGTGATGGAAATGTTTCATCTCTTTTCAGTACAATTGCTACTAGGTGCGTGCAGCTACTGAGTACTTGAAATGTGGCTAGTACAACTGATGACCTACATGTTTAAATTTGTAAAGTCTTAATTCATTTAAGCTTAAATAGCCACATGTGGCTAGTGGCTATCACATTGGACAGCACTGCTTTGAAGTTGCCAGAAGAATGAAGGAGAGCTGTTGGCACCTAGGAGTCACCTGATGGCTGTGTCATGAGAAGAATAAATCTCTGAGGATTGAGGCTGTCCAGGAAGAGGCCAGTGAAAGACAGAATTTTAGCACTGATGAACTGCTAGACATCAAACCAAGGCTGGGGTCAAGCTCGGCACACACACCCAGGCCAAACATGGGCCATCTTGTTTCCCCAAAGCCAAGGAAAGTGGCTCCCCTGAAACCATCATTCAGCTGACTTTGGGGTGGCCTGAATTGTCTTTGTTTGGGGCTGTTTGTTTTGAGTGGTGTCATTATTTTATTTTTAAATTACCTATAATGCACCCTTTAAAAATTCCCTAATTACAGATAGGATAAATACATAATTGCAGACTTTTAAAAAGCACATATTATTTACTCAATACTCCATAATTACGGTCTTTTCCATGAAATGTATTATTTCCTGGATGGTCCATAATCACTCCTTTGAAGCCGGCTGGGGAAGGCCAAATTGTTCCTCGGATTCAGTCACAGGTCACCAGTCCCATCCCATCAGGCAGTTTATAAGTCACTATGGCTGACTGTCATAGCCCAGCAGACACGTGCCCCGCAGGGAGCACAGGGCTTGGGCACTACACAGGCAGATCACTATCACTGCGGGTGCTGGCTGGGCTGAAGATGGGTGGGATTTCCAGCTTAAGGTTGAGGCTCTCAGGTTTCCCTCTAGATTCTTCTGATGACAGGCTTAGGATTGGCAGCCTGGTGTGTATCCCAGCACCATCACTTACTAACTCTGCAACCTTAGACAGGGGTCTTAGTTTGGGTCCTACCAAAAGCAGCTCCTGAGCTCAGCATTTGAGTGGAATGACCCCAGGAAGTCCAGGTAAGGGAGCAGGAAAATGAGACAGGGAAGAGAGAAAAGTCACATGCCTGTGCATTTGCAAGCAGACTCAAGGGACTCTAGAACACACCTCGGGATAACACCCTGAGGTTTGAGGAAGTCAAGTGGTTATCCAGCAACTTCTTTGTCACTTCTTGATGGATGTCACAGGGTGTATTAACTCCTGGTACTCTCAGGCTGCCCCACACACAGGCAAACCATCAGCACTTACAGCCACTATCCACCGAGACTGCTGGTGACTCCAGGAAGGACCAGTGGGTCATAGGCGGGGCACCATAATATCTGCCAAAACACAGTATTAAACCTCTCCTTGGCTCAGCTTTCTCACCTGAAAATGAAGATTAAAATAGTACCAAAAAAAAAAAAATAGTACCTGCCTCTTATATTCTGGGGAAGAAAAAGTGAGGTTGGATAAATGGAAGTTACTACTGAAGTTGCTATTATTGTGAGTGACTACGGACAAGGCCTTAGCTCAGCCCTTGGCATGCTCTTCCCTGGGCTCCATCTGAGCCGCCCCTGGCAGCATAGGTGGCAGACCACACCAGCTCAGAGAGTCTTTCAGGGCTAGCCAAAATATCATCTTAGTGCCTGCAAAGCAGAACCTGGCGTGATGGCAGATCCTTTGCCATGTGGCTGTGTCCCCACCTTCATCACCCCAAGTCAGACATTGTTGGCTAATTCATCATTCCACCCCTTTTATTTTTCACTGTAGATCCCTAAATTGGTCCAAATATAGGTGGCTTCAGGAAGATGAATATGACTTAGGCTCAGCCAATCATGGTAATTCTATTTTCCTCTCCCCAAGTGGTTCATTTAGTCACCTGATCCATTTCTAGCCAATGAGATGCCAAGAAAGTTATTTGGGAAAGCTTTCCTCTCTCCAAAAAAAGAAAGAAAGAAAAAGAAATATTCTCTCTCTCTCTCTTTTTTTACAGGGTTTGGTCAGTGTTGTATGAGGAGTGATCCTTGGCCCAGCTGCCACCATCTTAAACCATGAGGGTACAAGGCTAAAGACAAAGTCAACGCACTGAAAGTGACAGAGCAGACAATAGAATAATGTCTTGCTTATGTCACTGAGTCCCTAAAGTGATGAGCTCAGAACCATCCTATCTCTGGTATAAATAACAGTCAGTGCTAACGTAGCACTTACCATGTTTGAGGCACCATTCTAAGCACTTTGCATTTGTTAACTCATTGAATCCTCACAAGAGCCCAGTGAGGAAAGTGCTTTTGGTAGCCCCATTTATAGATGTAAAAACTGAGGCCCAGAAAGTTTAAGTAACTGGCTCAAGGTCGCATAGCTAGCAATTACTCCACCTTAGGCAGACTACCTTTGGGCTTTAAACTCTTTCTGCTCACACTGGACTCTACTACCACTCTACAATTCTTGTAATGTACAAAAATAAATCTCTCTACCTTTTAAGCCAATTTGACTTGGTTCTTCTGTTAAATGCAGCTGAAAATATCCTAATGGATAGATCTCCTTGGGGTAACCAAAAAAAAAAAGAAAGAAAGAAAGAAGGAGGAAAGGAAGAAAGATGGAAGGAAAAGGGGAAGGGAGAGAGGGAACCCAAAATTTGAAATTAACGGGGCAGGATAAATCTTAGATGTGCATCAAGAATGCAGTATCTGAAAGCCTGCATCTCAAGCACTCCGCTAGCAGGACCCTCCCCTTGCAATGGTAACATGACAAAGTACTACTGTCACTCTCAGCCTAGCTTTTATCTGTCTGTGCTCAGCACTTATGAGATCATCTCATTTAGTCCTCATGATGACTCAGCAAGGCAAGTGCTACCATCCTTAGCTTACAAATTAGAAGGTCATAATAATACTATCTAGCACGTATTGAGTTCCTACTCTATGCCAGCCACCAAGCTAAGCACTTTCCACGCTTTTTCCATGCTGTACTTAATCTTCACAACAACCCCATAAAGTTACCATCATTTTATAAAAGAGGAAAGCAAGGCTCAGGAGAGATAAGTATCATGTCCAAGGTCAAAAGATGATAGGGAGAGCCAAGATTCAAACTCCATCTCACTGACTCCCAGGTAGGCTGGGAGTCTGCAAGAGGGAAGAAAAGCATACCCCAAGAAGCAGCCACCACCAACTGAGAAACAGTGGGAGTTCAGTCAGTAGGGACCAAGTGGTCCTGAGTCCAGGTTAATGGCCTCCAGCATGAAAAGGAAGGAGAATCTGATGGAGCTGCCAACAGAGGGGAGGGGTACACTCCCCATCACCAGAAACATTCAAACAGGGGCTAAATGAGGGGATTTGCCATAGGTAAGAGGGCCTCCAGACCCCATCCATCTCCAAGGGACTGGGAATTTAAGATTCTAGAATTCAGTAGCCCCATACCAGCATTCTTTCCAATGCCATGGAGACCTTGCAGCCTACGTGTTTCCTGTTTCCTCAAGTAGGAAGTCACAAAAGGAGCACTGGCTCAGGGACCAGAAATATGGGACCTTCCTCTCTGCTGTTCCCTGGCTTAGGAACCCCAGCTCACTTCATGTTGCCTTCCTAAGTACCAACCTAGGCATGGCTTTCTGCTGGGACAAGGAGACACAAGAAGGAGCTCGAATCCGGCTGGCTTACCATTGAAACACCAGCCTGGCCCTGGCTGGTTTGGTCCAGTGGATTGAGTGCTGGCTTGCAAACCAAAAGGTCACTGGTTTGATCCCCAGTCAGGGCACACACCTGAGTGGAGGGCCAGGTCCCCAGTTGGGGGCCTGTGAGAGGCAACTGACTGATGTCTCTCTCTCCCTCTCTTCCTCCTTTACTTTCCTACCTCTAAAAAGAAACAAAATTGGAAGAAAGAAAGAAAGAAAGAAAGAAAGAAAGAAAGAAAGAAAGAAAGAAAGAAAGAAAGAAAGAAAGGAAGGAAGGAAGAAAGAAAGAAAAAGAAAGAAAGAAAGGAAGGAAGAAGGGAGGGAGGAAGGAGAAGAGAAGAGAAGAGAAGAGAAGAGAAGAGAAGAGAAGAGAAGAGAAGAGAAGAGAAAGAAAAGAAGAAAAGAAAAGAAAAAAGAAAAGAAAAGAAAAGAAAAGAAAAGAAAAGAAAAGAAAAGAAAAGAAAAGAAAAGAAAAGAAAAAGGGAAAGAGAAAAGAGAAAGGCCCAGACTGGTGGATTTCCAGGGAAATCATTCTGTGGATGGATGAGCCCTCTCCAACACTTTCTGGGTCTTAGGGCTTGTGAGGGCTGCTCTATGGGCTGAGATCAGACATCTTTAGCATGGCTATTCCTCAGGAAGAAACTGAGGTAACTCTATTCCAGCCTCAGTTTTCTCCTCTGTAAAATGGGGTGCAAACAAGAAGTTCCTAAGGTCACTTCCAGTTCTGGAGTGGAGAACGCTCGAGGCTAAGTAGGGTTGCCGTAGGGTCCCTCAGTGAAAGTGCACACTGACAAATGGGGAGTCATGGGGTCTCCCCTGGGCCTTTCAGCCCTTTGTACTCACAAATGGTCTCTAAGACTCACCAAGGAAAATGAGGTTTAAGGTGACCTGGCTAACCTGTCAGCTCTATCACTCTCTCCCTCAGGAAGGCATCATGGACACAGAAAGACCCAGACTGAGGTCCCCAACCCTGTCCTTACTGGTTGTATAACCCTGGGCAAGTCTGTCTTACCTTTGGTTTCTCATGTTTGAAGTGGGAATATAATATCACATTATCCCGCCACTGTGAGGATGAAATGAAATAAGACATTTAATGGTCTGACACAGGACACAAAGTACACAGCTGGTACTCAATAAATGGCCATTTTACTCTCACAGGCAGGGAGACAGCTCTTCCCCTGGCTCCACGGAGAAGGGCATCTGGCCTAAAGGCAGCTGCGGGTGACATCACCACTGTCAGAGACAGGACTCCTGCAATGTGGGAGCCGGTTGGGATGCGGGCAGGTTGTCAGGCCAGATAAAGGACAAAGGAGGGTCCAAGGCAGAGCTGCATCAGCAGTTAGGAAGGGCAGTGCTGTGACAGTGACAGCAGCACAGCCCACTCTTCTGAGCCAATGCCCAAGAAATTGCACTCGGCCCAGAAGAGCGTGCACCGCCTAACAATGAGAACACTGCACACTCCCCACGCCCCCTGCCCCTCCTTCCCTGCTGTCTCCCATTCAAGCTTCAAGGTCTCAGCTCTCTATCAGGGGGCCCCACCGAACCCAGCCCGCAGAGACCCCTCCCCCGGTGTAAGCTCCTAACCGGTTAACAACTCTCCACCCAGCACACATGGACCCAGGGCTGCCATGTGCCCCGCTGGGTCGCTGTGGGGAAAGCAGAGATGGACAAGTCATACCCAGCCCATCCCCAGACCTCAAGGAACCTCCCTCACAGTGAACTGAAGCCAGAGGCCACTGCCTCCCTCCCTCACAGCCCTACATCAGCCCAGGGGGAAAGCTCTGGGCACCCATTCCAGGCTCCCCTGAAGGATGGTATCCCGAAGCACTGCCCATAAATTGCTTATGACCAGGCATGGGTTGGATAACCCCCACGAGATGTGCCCATTTCCCAGTAGGGCTGCTGGCCAGTTTGCACTGTTAACAGTCGTTCCTCTTTGTCAAACTATAGAGTCAAGACCATGTCACCAAACACCTTCCAGGAGGCACTCAGGAGTGCCACAGAAGGAGGTCCCTCCTCCTCATCTGCATAATTAGAGACAGGTCTGAGATTTCTAAGACCCCCTCCTAGAACCAACTGTCTGAGGGTCTGAGAACCTGCACAGAGATCATCCAACCCCAAATCTCATTTCCAAATAAGCCCACCAGATAAGACCATCACCAAGGTAAGCTCCCAACAGTAAGGGTGGTGGGATCCTGTGAAAGAGGCCTGCGGCAGCAGGAGGTATTTAATATCAGAACAAACTGCCCATGAGAGTATACTGGAAATGGATCGAAAATGGTAGAAAGTGAGCTGTAGTGGGGGGAGCAGAGCCTGGGGACCCATCCTCACTCTGTCTCACCCCCACAGCACCCGCAAAGAATCCATACCCCTGAACCCCTTCCCAGGCTTGGAGAAACCTGGGAGGGGTGTACCAGACTGACCAGCATACCCGCCACAGTGTTTCAGTCCCTCCAAGGTCTCCTGCTTCTCCATGTGAGGGCGATCGGGCCTGTGTGGTCAGCAGGCCAGAGTGACAGGGGGCTGGCAGCCCCTGGATCAACTTCTAGTAATGAGAAACTAGAGCCGGTGGGCACATACCTTGCCTCCCTCATCCCCAGCAGGGTGACACGCAGGTGTCTTCCACACACTCTGTGCCTCAGTGGCCCACTTGCTCAACACACCCTCTATTAGTCTTCTTCCCTTTCCTGCCTCATTTCCCCACCCTCACTTTGCTTTCTGCAATTATTCTACATAAATCCCTCCACCAATGCTGGCCTCAGGGTCCATTGGGCACTAGAGAAGACAAAAGGCCCAAGGGCTGTGCTCCCAGCTCCTTCCCTGACAGTTAGGGGATGGTGGACAACCTCGGTCTTCTGGTCAGAGGAAGCCACCTGGAATTTTGAATCTGGCTGAGGACAAGACACAGTTTCCATTCTGGTTAGTAAAGCTGCAGCTGCTGCACAAATATCCTGTTCCCAAGGACCACCAAGGACATCATGCCCACAGAAGTGTCCACTGCCGCAGCTGGCAGTGCTATTGCAGGAGGGTTCTCCCAGATGGCCTGTGTGGCAGGACTGTGGTTGTGATCCTGGCTGCCACCTGGGCCCCCTGTTTACTGCCTGAACCTTGTTTCTTGAGCTTCCTGTAATCCAGCAAATACCCTTTCTATAAACTGTCTTTCCTATTTGATATAATAGGCAGGACCTATTTCTGCGGCTTGGAACTAAAACCCCTAGCTGATAGACACTCAGGGAGCCATGCAAGAATGACTACAAGGTCCCAGGCCTCTTCTCTGACTCGACAACCCTGGTGCCAGCACCGCAAGACGAAGATGGCACTGGAGAGAAACAGGGAGAAGGGAAAGGAGAACAGCTGCTGAGGTCCATTCGCAGTGATTGTACTGAAAGAAAGCCGCAGCCCTGCCTTCAAGGAGCTCCAGTCTGAGGCATAGAGACAGAAGGTGTCCAGGATCCAGAAGGGCTTCCCAGAGGAATGATGTCTGAGTGTGGCTGAGTGAAAAGCAAGGAAGAAAGGGGATGGGAAGAGAGAGAGCAAGCCAGATGCTTCACAGTCATGAGCAAGCTGGCCTAGAGCCAATCTCAGGATCAATCATGACTTAGTGCCTGGCTCCAACTATAAATCTGGGAGACAGACAGGCGGCTCTCTGGAGAGACCGCCACTCTCTGGCGGGAGCTCCAAGTTTGTCACCAGCTAATGGGAAATAGAAACATATCCGCTCTTGTGTGCAGAGATGTATAAGTCTGCATGCACATACATGCTCACACACATACCCCAAGGTGAAGGACACAGCAAAACGGCAGTTTGCTGCAGATGGGTCTTTGCTTGAGAATCATGATTAGGATGGGGCTCACCCAGTCTTAAGGCAGGCACTTTAGGGAAGAGACCTGACAACCTAGGCCCAAAGCCATCCCTCTTGGCAGCAGGGTCCATGTTCCCTTGTTACTGCTTTCAAAGGGAGAGGTGACAGTGTAGGGGAGCAGGAGGCTGCAGACTTAGGAAGCAGACTACTAGGCATCCACCCTCAGCTTCTCCAAACTATTAGATGACCCTGGAAGAATCTCCTTCCTGAGATTTCCGGTCAAGATGGAGGCAAAGGTAGATATGCTTTGCTTCCTCACACAACCATAAGAAGGATCACAACTAACCTCAAAGCAAAAAAACACCCAGAACTGCCAGAAAATCGAACTGTATGGAAGTCTGACAACCAAGGATTTAAAGAAGCCATATTCATCCAAAAGAGTAGGCGCGGGGGAGATGGGGAGCTGGGACAGAGAGGACATGGTATGGTGGCAGCAAGGTGGTGGCATTGGCGGCAGCGGCAGCAGCCAACAAAATGAGCAGTCCCACATTCATGTGCGGTAGATAAAAATTGGGAGGGATACATGGGGAGCAAGCAATCCCAGCCCTAGGCCAGACCACACAGCCCAGGGCTCCAGTGCCAGGAAAATAAAGCTCATAACTTCTGGCTATAAAAACCAGTGGGAGTTGGGGCACTGGAAGAAACTGTCAGTCTCTCAGGAGAGTCTGTTTAAAGGGTCCACACATGCCTAGAACATCCACAAACCCACCCACTCTGAGAACCACCCACCAGGGCAAGAGCTAGAACGGCACCAGTCACATATGGGAAGTGGGAGAAATGACTGGAAACAGGGCAAGTGCCAAGCGAGGCTCCAGCAGCCAGGCAGCAGCACTGTCCCCTCTCCGACCCCTCCCTCACATACAGAGCTACAAAGCAGTGAAGTGTGTTACCTACTCTGGCAATTAGCTAAGGCTTTGCCCCATACAATGTAACAGGTACACCAAGACAGGGAATCAAAGCAGCTCTACCTAATACACAGAAACAAACACAGGGAGGCTGCCAAATTGAGGAGACAAAGAAATATGGCTCAAATGAAAGAACAGAACAAAACCACAAAAAGAGAATTAAATGAAACAGAGATAGCCAACCTATCAGATGCAGAGTTCAGAAACTGGTGATAAGGATGCTCGGAGAACTCATTGAGTACGGCAAAAGCATAAGGGAAGAAATGAAGGCTACATTAAGTGAAATAAAGAAAAGCCCATAGGGAACCAACAGCAAAAGGAGGGAAGCCAGGGTTCAAATCAATGATTTGGAACATAAGGAAGAAATAAACAGTCAACCAGAACAGAATGAAGGAAGGAAAATTCAAATTTAAAAAAAAAAAAGAGGAAAGAATAAGAAGACTCTGGAACATCTCCAAAACTGCCAACATCCGAATCATAGGGATCCACAAGGAGAAGAGGAAGAGCAAGAAATTGAAAACTTATCTGAAAAAATAATGAAAAAAAACTTACCTAATCTGGTAAAGGAAATAGACACACAGGTCCAGAAAGCACAGAGAATCCCAAATAAAGTTGGACCCAAAGAGGACCACACCAAGACACATAGTAATTAAAATGCCAAAGACTAAAGATAAAGAGAGAATCTTAAAAACAGCAAGAGAAAAGTAGAGAATTACCTACAAAGCAGTTCCCATAAGATTGTCAACTTATTTCTCAAAAGAAACCTTATAGGCAAGAAGGGGCTGGCAAGAAATATTCAAAGTCATGAAAAGCAAGGACCTACAACCAAAATTACTCTATCCAACAAAGCTACCATTTAGAATTGAAGGGCAGATAAAGTGCTTCCCAGGCAAGGTAAAGCTAAAGGAGTTTACTATCACCACTCCCTTATTATATAAAATGTTAAAGGGACTTATTTAAGAAAAAAAAGAACAAAACTATGAACATTAAAATGATAACTCACAACAACTGAATCTAAAAAACAAAAACAAACTAAGCAAACAAGTAGAACAGGAACACAATCATAGTTATGGAGGTCATTTTGAGGGTTATCAGGAGGGGGAAGGGGGAGAATGGGGGGAAAGGTACAGGGGTTAAGAAGCATAATTGGTAGGTACAAAACAGACAGGAGGATGTTAAGGATAGTATAGGGAATGGAGAAGCCAAAGAACTTATATGCATGACCCATGGACATGAACTAAATGGGGGTGGGGGGTGGATTGCTGGGGGGAAGGGGGGTACTGGGCAGAGGGGGACAAAGGTGGAAAAATTGGGACAACTATAGCACAATCAATAAGGTATACTTTAAAAAAAGAAAACTCATGTTAAATGCATGAGATCTAGAATAGAGAAGACAGTTTTGAAAAGAATAAAGCTGGAGTACTCATAAAAAAAAAATCTCCTTCCCTATCTTGGCCTCAGTTTCCCCATTTGTACTTGAAAAAGCTACTTTAGATCAGCAATGGCAAAGAGTTGTCATTTCACATGCCTACACTAATCAATTGGCAATGACTGCCTGAAGCACTCTCATGAGAAAGAACCTGGGATTAGCAGAGACACAATTGATTAGCGATGTCTACCATAGGCACAGGCGGGTGTGGAGGTGACACATGTGCTACTTACCATCCCTTGCCTCTTGAGTCCTGACACACTGTGAGTCTGTAATCTGACTTCTTGGGCTTAATCTGGGCTCCAATCTATGCAGTCTGCAGTGACTTATACCCACTCATAAGAGCCAGCTTTGTACTCTTCCCAACTCCACATTCAGTGATGTCACATGGCTAGCTTGAAATCAGCCACAATGGAGAATACCTACACCATGGAAATTGGCTGAAGCTGCAAATCAGGGCTACTGCCCCCACCCCTGAGGGAGAAATGGTTGTTAAACAGTTACTAGCACAGCACTGGCTCTACCCCTCTCCACAGCAGGCCAGGGCTACGGGAAAAAGGGAGCCCAGGCAGCCCCCTCAGTGCTGAGATCCTCAGGGAATCCTGGTCCTCTGGAGGGTGGCCGCTGCCCACAGGTGCTAGTCTACACCATCCTATCAGAGACTCGCAGCCCCAGGACGATCCTTCCCACCACTTGGCTCCATCTGATCAGGCTGCTATCACAGAACACCATAGACTGGGCAGCTTCTAAACAAGGCACGTTTAGTCCTCACAGCCCTGGAGGGTGGAAGTCCAACATCAAGGCAGCAGCAGATTCAGTGTCTGACGAGGGACGCTTCCTGGTTCACAGACAACCATCTTCTTCCTGTATCCCTACATGGGGGAAGGGGTCAGGGAGCTCTCTGCAGCTTCTCTTATAAGAGCACTGATCCCAATCATGATCTTCACCCTCATGAACTAAGTACCTCCCAAAGGCCCCACCTCCTAATGCTATCGCATTGGGGGGTAGGTTCAATACATGAATTATGGGGGGACAAAAACATTCCATCTATAACACTGCTCCTGTTGCACACGTCCCCATTCATAGGTCCCACCCCATCTGCCTTGGCACCATTCATGCCCTCTTCCTCCAGGAAGCCTTCTCAGGCTGCATTAGTTTGCAGTTTCCAACCCCCCACCGCCGCCCCAGCTCTCATTCCACTTTCTGGGTTTGTTGGTTCTGGGATAAAAACTGCCTCCCTGTAATAGTTTCTCACTTCAAAGCCTATGTCTCCTATTTCTTCAATCCCCACAGTCAATGTCCTACATAGAATGGCATTGTATGGTCATGGAACAGCCCACAGAGACACCAGATGCCTGGGACAGAGTCTGAAATGCCTGTCGCCATTATCCCAACCAGACTCTTATTTTGAAGATGGAGAAATTGAGGCCCAGAACAATACATAACGGCCTACTGGTAGCCTAGCTAACTCTAGAACCAAGGTCTCCTGACTCCTGACACACTGCCTCAGGAGTCCCATGTACAGACGCAAAGACTGAGGGTGCACAGAGGGCAGAAGATTTAAACAAGGTCACCATGTGACACAGTAGCAGAGCCAGGACAGACCCAGGTCCCCAGCATCCCTGAATGAGGTCACGCCCTCGACCGGCACCCCCTGCCACTCCCTTCCCTTGCTCCTACCTAACCAGGCCTTAATGTGCCCATGGAGGGGCCCTGGGACCCATCTCCCACCTCAGGGGTCATGCCAGCAACCAGCAGATCTGAAGCCCCAGAAACCACAGTGGTCACATTCTCCAGCAGGGAGCAAGGCCCCATCCAGTTCTGCACAGTCTGCGTCTGGGGCCATCTCCTCCCAGCTCTCTCTTCCTCACGCTGCTGCTTAACATGCACACGGGAACCTAGACGCTGAGCGTATAGATTTCTCTTTGTCTTTGGTGGTAATTATTAGCTGTCTCGGCGGGTGAATGCAGGCAGAAACAAAGGCAGCAAGGGTTGTAAAACCTTTTATCTCGATCAGGCCGCATTATTTGATAAGGTGCTAAGCTAATAGCAACGCATGTCAAATTGTGTTTAGACAGATCGAGGGGCTGGCAATGGAGGGTATATTTGTCTCCGGAAACCTGCACCTGGAAGGATAAAAGGAAAGGCACACTGATACTCGCAGCCCTGTGCAGAATGCAGACAGCCCAGCCTCTGGGGGCTCCTGGAATAGAATCTCCCTGGAAAGGGGGCTGAGAAGGGAGAGAGTGGGCCCACATGTGCTTGTTCCCACTCAAGCCCATGGCAGGGTCTTTGCCCTGAGGTCCTTGGGTCCCCACAGGGGTCAGCTGCAAAGGTAGGATTCAAATCCAGGTTTCCTGGTTCCCAAGCCAGAGCTCTTATCATAGCATTTATTAAAATTCAAATACGTAAATCTGTCCTGTGCATAACACTGGTTTTTATAGACAGATCCTCTACCCTCAGGATGTGGCAATAACCACATAGAATTAGTACCAAATCATGAGAAGAGGTTCATAAGGGCCAGAAAAATCAAGAAAGACTTTCTGGAGGAGGTAGGATTTCAAATGGTTCTTGCAGGATGAGATGGGTTTGAAATAAGAACCTAGGAAGAAGCACCCCTAACCACCAAGCTTCGAACTCTCTACTGTGAATTCCTTTGTGACTATTTCACTGTTTCCCTGGGTCCTGCCAGGCACTTCGTCTGGTTCACCTTTCCTAGTTCCTCTGAAAGAGCTTCATCCCACCTCCAGATCCCCAGAGCACACCCCTGTGTCTTTTGTGGGCAGGAAGGTGGTATTAGAGGATGCAGGTGCCACAGAGATTTGCCAAAGCCTTAGAAAAATGCACACCCTTTGAAATAGTGGCTTTCTGGTTAGCAATAGTCCCTAAAGAAATAACTAAGAATGTACACAGCTTTTGAACTCCAAAGATGCCTACCACAGGATTGTTTATATTAGCAAAAATTGGAAACAACCTTTAATATCTAATAATACAAGATATGCTGAGAGAAATATATGGGACATTTACATAAAGTCATTAAGAAACAATCATTGCCCTGGTTGGTGTGGTTCAGTTGGTTAGAGCATCATTCTGTAGCCAACAATCCCCCCTGAAGGGATGAGGATTTGATTCCCCGTCAGGGCGCATGCCTGGGTTGTGGGTTTGATCCCCGGTCCAGGCACACATGGGAGGGCAGCTGCTTCACTCTCACATCGATGCTTCTCTCTCTCTTCCTCTCTCTCTCTCTAAAAGTAATGAAAAATGTCCTCAGATGGGAAGGAAAAAAGGAAGGGAGGGAGGGAGGGAGGGAGGGAGGGGCATTGATCAGAGTAATGAGGTTCTCCCTGGAGCAGACCCAGGACTCAAACGCACATGCACTAGAATGTATGGGGGGCGGAGGTAGAGGCAGAGGAGTGGGGAGGTGAGACAAGGAGGGCAGACAGGCAGTAACCCATGCGTTTTCAAACAGGCTACCAAGGTGCATGATGAGAGCCTAAGTTCTCTGGAGGAACTCTGGGGTTTACACAAAGCACTAGCCTCAAAGTTGTCCCACTCAGGGGCTGAGGGAGCTAGGGGATCTATACAAGAAGGGATGCTGGAGACAGGAGACAAGAACACTCCCAACCTGCTACAGGGCAGTAGAGCTGGCTCATGCAGCATGAGAAAGTCCTCAGGCAAGAAAACACAGGTGCCGGCAGGTAGAACAGGGACCAGGGGCACACTGAAGTGACTGGGCCAAAGGGATGTGGGCAGGGCACTGCTGCTGTCTGCTACAATCTGTGTTTCCGCCTCTTCAGCCCTCAAATTGGGAAAAGCCGGGCTAAATGAAGGTAAACTCGTTTCTTTACTTCAGTATGCCTCTGGACACACTGTTGTGCACTGGTGCATTTCCAAGAGCTCGACGGCACGCTGGCCGTATCGACTGCATCCCTGCCTGGATTTTTATTCCTGCCGAGGCACACCTGTTTGTGTCTCACTGGACATCAGCACTGTCCAAAGGAGAGTTTGGGAAATGCTCTGACAGCTGCATTCTTACCCACGGAGTCACGTTCGAGAGCACTTTTCGCCACAGCAAGTAAATAAATAAATAAATAAATAAATAAATAAATAAATAAATAAATAAAAGCAATCTGGAAGCCCATCACAAGGGGCATGGCTAGATAAACTCCGATGTATCTTTGCCGAGGGGTTCTACCCAGCAGTTAGAAGGGACGGGGTTGAGCTATGAGCACTGACACTGAGAGAACTCCGAGACTAATGGTTAGGTGACAACATCAAAGTGTAGAACAATACATACAGTGTGATGCCATTTCTGTTGAAGAAAAACCACCCAAATGCACTAAAAATAAAGCCATGTCTTTCTATATGTACAGATATAAATGTGTGTGTACACTTAGAGCAAAATCAGGAACTATACACATCCAAATGGTAACTGTGATTACCTGGATGGGAGAAGGGAGCCAGGATGGGGAGGGGGAGAGGAGACCTTCCCTTGGCCTGTATTGTTTGAATGTTTCTAGCAAGGATGCATTCCTAAATTATATGTGTAATTAAAAATAAATGAAAATGTTTCAAAGAAAAAGGGAGAGCCTGGCAGTATATCCACCAAAATACCAAAATATTTACCGGATTTATCTCCGAGTGCTAGGATTAGAGTGTTTTTAATTTTCTCCTGTTTGCTTATCTGTATTTTTAA